>CAUYRH010143414.1:0-15797 GCA_963574655.1 Perodicticus potto | reverse complement strand
TTAGGTGGCCAACTATGGAGATTCTACTGTGATACATTCAGGTCTCTGTTCCTTTTCTTTTTTTTTTTTTTTGAGACAGAGCCTCAAGCTGTCACCCTGAATGGAGTGCCGTGGCATCACAGCTCACAGCAACCTCCAATTGCTGGGCTCAAGCGAGTCTCCTGCCTCCGCCTCCCAAGTAGCTGGGACTACAGGCGCCCACCACAACGCCTGGCCATTTTTTGGTTGCAGCTGACGTTGTTTGGCGGGCCTCGGCTGGATTCGAACCTGCCAACTCAGGTGTACGTGGCTGGTGCCTCGGCCCGTTGAGCCACAGGCGCCAAGCCAATAATGGTTATTTTTATATTAAAACTTAAAATTAGAAAAAGTTTAACAAACAAAAGCCTCTCCTAAAACTGAAGATGACAACAGGTTCAGAAGTACCAATCACTGCTAAGCGTTTCCTACTAAGAAGAAGGGAAGTAGCAAGGGGAAATAATTTTTTTTAGGCCAGGAATAGTGACTCGAGCCTGTAATCCTAGCACTTTGGGAGGTTGAGGTGGGAGGATCACTTGAGGACAGGAGTTCAAGACCAGCCTGAGGAATAGTGAGATACCATATCTACCAAAAAAAACATTTTATTTTTAATTACTTGGGTATGGTGACACAGCTACTCAGGTGGCTGAGGTAGGAAAATCACTTGAGCCCAGGAGTTTGTTATCCTGGGCAACAGAGAGTGTCCCTACCTCAAAAAAATTTTTCTTTCTTTTTTTTTTTTTTAACTCATTTAAAAAATCTTTTGGCAGTGATAGTTCAAAGGCAATAAGTAGAATCAAATTAAGTGATTTTTAACCACTGGTAAATACCTTCTGTTCCAGGGTAAGCTGATACTTCTGTTTAACTCTCTTACACTTGTTGAACCAGCTGTTCTCGTCCATGATGAAGGGAGGCCCGACACTCTCTGGAGTACTGCTCTCACTGCTACTGCTTCCCAAAGTCCTCAGCTCCTCCTCATCACTGCTGATGCTATCAGAACTGGGAAGATCAAAATTTTAAAAAGAAATAATGTTAATAAAATGCTCAAATTTGATTCTTAAGCACTTCTGTATTTGCAAGCTACTGGTGAACAAACTCCCAAATATTTAGTACTAAATATAGGATTACAATAATGATATTACAAAACCTTCAGCATCCTGAAAAAAATGTCAAGCTAGCAAGGGCTGCTAACTCCCTCTCACAAAACCACACTTAGAGATACTATAGAAGTTCAGGTGAGTTTACAAATCTAAGTAATTAATAGTAACACTGTGAGAATATCCAGAGGAGAGAGAAAAGATTCCCAGAGAAGAAAACCAGAAACTCTAGATAGGTTGAGAAAAGTCAGCTAGATTCTTTTCACTGCACTAGGTAGATTACTGCCTGTCTAATCCCCACTGCAAGGCAGAAACAGCTTTACCAACTAATGCTAGTGGGGAGTGGGCTGTGGCTGGCAGGACCCACACAGCCTGGGAAATGCTCAGGGAGCGACCCCCAACCACTTCTCCTTCAACAACATTCTTTCCACCTGCCAGAAGTCAGATAGCCCATGCATACTTTCCTTGTTATCAGCAAGCACACAGTTTTTCCTCTTTAAGGATGATCTCTACCCCATGTGTTAAGATTTATGAAACCTTGTTAAGATACTGTATAAATAAAGCTGTTCCATGGTTTAGGTGCTGGCTGCAGCCATCAGCTCTCTTGACACCATCTTAACTCTCCTCTCCTGTCCTTGTTTTTGTATCTCTTGACTTTATTTCTCCATTTCCCACTACTTCCACTTAGGTCAACTCTCCCTTCTGGCGCCGGGTCAAGACAGGGTATAACACTTTGTGTACTAAGTCAGCTCAGCTTTGATAAAAAGACGACGACGACAGGTTCAGAAGAACCAGTCACTCTTGAGCATCTCCTTCTAAGGAGCAGAGGCAGAATCAAGTGAAAGAATGTCATAATCCAGATCAAAAATTTCTCATGACATGGGTATGGCAGACAAGCACAGAACGAGGTGGAAAAGAAAGAGAGAGGAGCAACTAAATGAGAAGTGTGCTAAGATGACTGCCCACTTTAGAAGAAAGATATTGTTAATAGACTTTTAAAAGGGTGGGGCATAGGGCTCACACTTGTAAACCTAGTACTTTGAGAGGCCAAGATGGGAGGATCACTTGAGGCCAAGAGTTTGTGACCAGCCTTCTCAACATAGCAGGACCCCATCTATATAAAAAAGTCAAAGGGTGACACCTGTGGCTCAAAGGAGTAGGGTGCAGGCCCCATATGCCAGAGGTGGTGGGTTCAAACCCAGCCCCGGCCAAAAAAACTGCAAAAAAAAAAAAACAGAAAAATTAACCAAAAAAAGAACTTATCACCTGAACCCAGGATTTTGAAGTTGTTGTGAGCTAGGCTGATGCAGTGGCACTCTAGCCTGGGCAACAGAGTGAGATGCTGTCTAAAAATAAATAAATAAATAAAATAAAGAGGGAGAGAGACAAACAAAAACAAAAAAAAAAGAAAAGAGAGAAGAAAAGAAAAAGAAAGAAACTAGTTGAGTGTGGTGGTATATGCCTGTTGTCCTAGCTAGTCCAGAGTCTGAGATGGAGGATTGCTTAGGCCTGGGACCCAGTTGAGATGGCAGTGAGCTATATTAGCATCATTGCCCTCCAACTTAGGTGACAGAGTGAGACCTCATCTTGGATGGGAGGACCAGGGAAAAGTAAAATTTAAAATACAATAACAGTTAAGAAACAGAAACAGTGTAGATAACCTTCAAAGTATTAAAGGACACTATGATCTGTCAAACAGAGGAGAAAATAGAAAACCACCAAAGAAAAGGCAAAAACAAAAATGAGGTGGCAGAAATAAGCCCTGATACAAAAGTAATTACAATATAAATAAATGAGTCAAATTATATAACCAAAAGTCATATGCTCAAGTTTTATTAAGATGAATAAGGGCCAATAATAAGTTGTCTATAATAAGATATAATGAGTATCAACAAGGAAACTGATGACATGGAAAACACCAAGAAAATGTGAACCAAAAGAAACAAGGTCAGAATTACAATTCATAGATACAATGCTGGAAAATATCATAAGGACCAAAAAAGAAGATTATATATTTCATCCTCTGTGATCTATGTTTGCATCTGTTGTGCTCCTGAATGTGGGGTCTGAGCCTGTTACAAGGTTGGGACAGAGACCTCTGCATAAAAAAAGTCTTACCAAGGAGATGTCCTCAGTTGGTATCTAGAAAATAAACCGACAAACAAATAAATACCAAAGAAAATTTTCTTGTCATGGCCATGGCTTTGGGTAGAATAGAGAAAAGAAAGCAGTGGCTGTTAATAAAATTCTAGCTTTGAAAATGACCAAATAGAACTTTTTTAAAAAGATATCTGACATTAAAAATAGATAAGCTAAAAATCAAATCAGATACAAATGAAGAACGTACTAGTAAAATGAAAGATCTGAGAAAGTTGTAATATTTATTCAAAATGTTCAGAATACTATGAAAAAATAACTGATAGGATACCCAAGGATATCCAAAAACTTAACTTCTCAGAAAGGTGATATAAGTTTATTTTCAGAAAACTAAACTCCTGAGAGATGTGCCAACAAATCCACAATAAAACAAAATCCCCCAAAGAGGTCCTACATGTGCCAACAATCATAATTTGACAAAAAGAAGAATGACCCAATTAAAATGGGTTATTTTGCAAGAAGGGATAGTAAGGAAAGAAAATGGCAAACTTATGGGTAAACCCCAAACAAATATTTACAGTTACAGTATGAAATAGTAATAATGATGCCTACATTGTGAAATTTTAAACAAGTCAATAACACATAAAATTCTGGTCAGCAAAAGCATATGTTAAAAAGAAAATGGTTGGAGTTAAAGCAACACAAGATCCACATTTCTTTGGATGGGTGGTAAAGACATTAACTTGAGACTTCACTCAATTTTAAATCTTTTACCAGTAAAAGAAGAGGAGAGTGTAACTTTTAAACTAGTAGAGGAATGCAATGGGGAAAAGGAGAAATTTATAAAAGAGAGAGAGAAATGAGAAAAAAAATACAAAATAGTAGGATAAATAGAAAGCCAAAAAATGCAATAGAAGATATCAATCCAAATATATCAGGCTTAGTAGGGTAGTTTAAAATTTCACTTGAGAATCATTTTTAAAAGACATACTTAAAGGGAGGACGAGCAAGATGGGGTTCCTGAGTTCTCCTTGAAAAACTGGGGAGAAAGAGAAAACCCAGCCATACCTGGGACCTTACCCAGAGTCACAGCTCAGGGAGCTCAGTGAGAAGGTGGTGAGCTGGATACAGCACATGACCCAGAGCAGTGGAAATCAGATGAATTAGGCAAGTGATTGTGACCAGCCAGGATCGGCTGGTCTCCTACAGAGATGCAGGACCGGAGGAAGCCTTTCTGGAGTTTTCAGATGTTGGGGAAAGCTGAGCCTTGAGCAGAAAGCTTGGAAGAGTGGGCAGACTCAAACATTATACAGCAACCAGATTTGAATGCTGGTTGGAGTGGATTTGCCATAGGTTTGGTGGCTGATGAGGCAGCCATACTGAGAGGGTCTCCATGGCCAGGAGGCTGCCATTGTGAGAAGGTCCTGAGATGGTCTTAGCAGGGGCCCAAATCACAGCCGTCTTAATTCCGCCTGCTAGGATCAGAACTCCACTCTTGGGATGGGCTGAGGGACTCCAGCACCCCATGGGAACTGGAGTTGGGGACATTGTGAGACCTGCCCCTGAAGGATTCTTGTGAGCTTTAAGATCACAATCCAGCAGGGTCTGAATGCTGAGGGAACAATCAGGCAATCACAGAAGGCAATTAACTTTGAAATAAGGAACATAGAGGTTGTTGCTGTGCTGTCTCCTAAAAAAACCTACAGCACCACCTGGTGTCTAGGCAATACATGCAACATAATGTCATCAAGAGCAAGGATTTGTTTGAAACAAAGGAGGCAGTGAGAAGTAAAAAGCAAGACAAGGAGGTGAACAAGAAGAAAGAACACATGAGGAGGAACCAACAGAAAATTTCAGGCAACATGAAAAACCAAAACAGAGGAACTCCCCCAAGTGAAGGACTTCATGAAGAAGATTTCCATGGCCATTGCAACAACAATAAAAATAAACAAATAGGGTTTAATTAAACTGAAAAGCTTCTGTACAGCTAAGAAAACAACAAACAGACAACTTTCAGAATGGGAAAAGATATTTGCATATTATGAATTGGACAAAAGCTTGATAACTAAGATTTACAGAGAACTCAAATTAATCAACAAAAAACACCCAACAATCTCATATATCACTGGATAAGAGACATGAATAGAACCGTCTCCAAAGAAAAGAGACGAATGGCTAAACATACGAAAAAATGTTCATCATCCCTAATCGTCAGAGAAATGCAAATCAACCCCCCCCACAGATAACACTGAACCCCAGTGAGAATGGCTCACATCACAAAGTCTCAAAGATGCATATGCTAGTGTGGATGTGGAGAGAAGGGAACACCTTTACACTGCTGGTGGGACTCCAAACTAACACAACCTTTTTTGAAGGAAGTATGGCGAATCCTCAAAGAACTCAAATTAGACTTACCATTTGATCCTGCAATCCCATTACTGGGCATCTACCCAGAAGAAAAAAAAATCATTTTATCATAAGGTCCTTTACACTAGGTTGTTTATCGCAGCTCAATTTATAATCGCCAAAATGTGGAAACAGCCTAAATGCCCACAACCCAGGAATGGATTAACAAGCTACGGTATATGTACACCATGGAATACTATTCAGCCATTAAAAAGATGGAAACTTTACATCTTTTGTATTAACCTGGATTGAGTTCAAATACATTCTTCTTAGTAAAGCATCACAAGAATGGAGAAGCACAAATCCAATGTACTCAATTCTAATATGAAGGCAGTAAATGATCTAATTCAAGTGGGGGTAGGGGAATGAGGAAGCTGGGAAAGGGGAGGAGGGTAGGGGATGGGAGGGTCACAGTGTATGGCACATCTCTTGGGGTTGGGACACAATTATAAGAGGTACGATAAACAAATGCCATCAGTGTAACCTAATTCTTTGTACCCTTAATGAATCTCAAACAATAAAAAAAATTAAAAAGATATACTTAAAAACATAAAGACACAGAAAGGTTGAAAGCATTGTATTCACAAATTCCCTGTGTATGTTTTTTACATATTTACATATCCAAAATCAGGGTACACTTTGCAATTGATAACATCTTACTACCACTGTCAAGCCATTTTCTTACATATTAATGTCTCTGAAGTTAGGTATTTACAACAAAAGCTATGTTAGATTAGATGAAATATGGTGTAAAAAAATAAAAATATACTAGAAAAATACTAAATCCTCCCTCAAAAAATACCTGTCAGGACTCTATGTATGTCAAACAAAATAGACTATAAGGGATAAAAATGTTATTACATATGTATGATTAGTATATATTGACAGAAAATTCATTATATCAGGAAAATTTATGAATTCTAAACTTGTGGATATATATTATATTAGTTTCAAAAAATATAAAGTGAAAATTAAAATACCTGGAAAAATTAAAACACTGACAAATACTATGTGAAAGAATACATTATCTTCATGAGTTAAAAGATCAAGCAAATAAAAATGAGAAAATTTAGATTAGAACACTATTAGCAAGCATAGTTTAATGTACATAGGACCTAATTATTGGAAAAGTAACAATTCTAGGCCTTTTCTCAACAAATTTCAATGAACTGTGATTTATTTTGTAGACCAGGTTCACTAATCACAGTAACAAAAAGCCATTTAGAAATATTTGACAATTGTACCTCAAATATGCCTTGGTCAAAAAACTTCCCATGGGGCTTTCAGCACCTGTAGCTCAGTGGCTAGGGTGCCAGCCACATACACTGGAGCTGGAGGGTTCGAATCCAGCCCTGGCCTGCCAAACAACAATGACAGCTACAACGAGAAATAGCCGGCCGTTGGCAGATGCCCATAGTCCCAGCTACTTGGGAGGCTAAGGCAAGAGAATCACTTAATTCCAAGAGTTTGAGGTTGCTGTGACCTGTGACGCCATGGCACTCTACCTAGGGCAACAAAAAGAGACTTTGTCTCAAAAAAACCAAAAAACCAAAAAAACTTATAATGGACTTTATACTTAAAACTGAATTAAAATAAAAAAGCTTCTTAAACTTACACACATTTTGATAGCTGAAGTAGTACTTCAAGGGATGTTTATAGTCTGTATACTTAGAATAAAAAAGGAAATTTAAGTACTGTGAAAGCAAAAATCATCACAAACTCAAAAAACAGAAGGAATGAAATAATACAGATAAGAATGGAAATTAAGGATCTAGAAGGCAGTGACACAACAGAGGATCAACAAAAGATATTTTCCTTTTTTTTTTTTTTTTTTTGAGACAGAGCCTCAAGCTGTCACCCTGGACAGAGTGCCATGGCATCACAGCTCACAGCAGCCTCCAATTCCTGGGCTCAAGCAAGTCTCTTGCCTCCACCTCCCAAGTAGCTGGGACTACAGGCGCCCGCCACAACGCCCGGCCATTTTTTGGTTGCAGCCGTCATTGTTGCTTTGGCGGGCCCGGGCTGGATTCGAACCCACCAGCTCAGGTGTACGTGGCTGGCGCCTTAGCCTGGTGAGCCACAGGCGCCGAGCCAGAACTGCCAGTTTAATAGGCTGATCTCCTACTATTTGGTCACTTCTGAAGTGACCCACTCCTCCCCCATCCTCACTAGGGCAAATTTCCAGAGCTGGGTGGTTCTGTACCGTAGCCTCTGGCCACATGTGGCTATTGAGCACTTGAACTATGGGGTATCCAAATTAAGCAAAGCTGCAAACAGAAAATGAACCCTGGATCCCAAAACACTTGATACTCGGTTTTCTTTTTCTTTAAATTGCGCATTGGCTCACATTGTATTTCTATAGAACAGGCTGCTCTGGGAGCGGGGACTGTGTCCGTTTACTACTATCTTTGCAGCAGCTGGCTCAGTGATTTTAGATCAAATAGGCACTCAATCAATATTGTTTTGATAAAGGGAATGAGTCGATGAATTAACGAATGAACACAAACATACAGCAGCCTGAGCATGTGCAGTATTATCCTACAGACAAAGGACAAACTTTTGGAACACAAATGCTATTTTCATTTAGCTTCCCCCAGAAGCCTTTCTTGAGACAAGGATTCAAGTGCAAGTGCTCTATTTGGGAGGAGATTCTCCAAAAACACGTGTGCAGGAATAAAGTGTGCCTTTGAAGGAAAGGAGCATAAAGGTATATTAGGAACGCAGTTACCACAGTGCACAAGCAGGACTGAAGCCTGCTGGGGAGCTTCAGAATGTGTGCCTGGGAGATTGCTCCACTCCAGGTGAGGGAGCTAGGGTGTCATGGCTGAAAGCTGCTGGGAGCAGCGCATGTGGTAATTCCCCATCCCACTGTGTGCTCTGGGCTCCAGCAGGCAGAGAATGCCCGGAGGTGCACATCCTGAAATGGTACAGCTAAGGACAGGGTGAACCTATCACTTTGGAATGTTGTTTACTTTTTAGCTCAAGGTACTTGAAAAACAACAAATGCAGGCTGTCTCTGAACTCCCCTTATCTGCCTAAAGACAAATCCTCCAAAAGGAACTCAGTTGTCAGTCACCAATCCCTTCCCCAGGGGCTTACATCAACCAGAGAAAATTAAGTCTTATCACTGAAAGAAAACTAGAACTTAGTATTGCCAGACAGACTCTGTAGTAAATCATAATCTATTCTTCTGAGAGTCCATTCATCTTTCCCCAAATCACTTACTGTCCCTTAATTTTCCCACATCCCTCCTCTTATATGTCCTGTGAAGAAGGAATACAAGTTTCTAAATCTCTCCGGCTTTTGGGATGCCCACTTTGTTTTCTCTTGTGATGCCCCTATTTTTCTAATGAATTTGCATCCCTTTTCTCCAATTAATCTACCTAATGTCAGTTAACTTTATAGACTCAGTCATCGAACCCTCCCAGGGTAGAGGGAACATCTTCTCTTCCCTACAGGTGCATAGCCAGGGATAGCTAACTAGACATAGTTACTTGTTAAACAAGCCCATTCTTTCCATTGCCTAGTATTTAAAACTGGTACCACTGTCGCACAGCTCCGCATGTCCCAGGTGGTCAGAAAATGTTCATAAGGGACCCTGTGACAACTTCTCTGTGTTGAACCACTTCTGTCTCAACCAGTCCTCTCCTGAGTTCCAGCAGATAACCCTGGTATTCCTAAAAGAAGAGATGCCCAACCAGTGAGCCCTGTCACTGAGTTCACACCTCTGACCTTTATCCTCTGTTCCTTACTCCTAGGCCATGTTGGGGGGGGGGGGTGTCTTTCTGCTGTTTTCTCCATTACAATGCTAATTCTCCCAGGAATGTGGCTGGCACTTGTCTTTGGGTTGCCCACAGTGCATGCACACAGGCCTGAAATTGTAGCAGCTGAATGTTTTAATAAAGACCCAAGTTTCTAGTTGCAGAAAATAGAATTTAAATAATTTCATAGAAACCAGACCATAGCAGTTCCACTTCTGGAGATTAATTCAGTCTGGTTCTTATTCTAATTATTCAGAGCCTCCAGAGTCATTTGACTGAGCACAGCGAAGTGAGGCAAATAGGACTGAAAGAGCAGTAAACAAATGGGAAATGAGAATGGCTATTTTAGGGGAAATTGAACTCAAGCAGCCCCGAGTTTTACAGCGATTTTAAATCTGCTTGATACCTGTCAACCAGAGAAATGACTGAAGTAAAAATCTCAATCAATGGAGGTGGATTAAGCCAAAATTTTAAGGATGCGCCCAGGGAAAAAACAATCTGCAGGCAAGCTGTGTTGTTTTTTGTCAAAGAAGAGATTGGAACCTTCAGCACTTCAAAGGCATACAGAAAGAAGGGAAAAGGCAGGGGGAGGAGGGGCTGATGAGAGAGTGGCTACATTCTTATGAGGCCCAAGACATCCGCATTTTAGGTAAAATAAGGAAGCATCAATTATGTAGATGTTCCACCTAAGGGGACATCTACAAAAGATGGAAGAATGCCTGATTCTGTTTTGTTTCCATTTCTGCTACCTGCAAGATAAACTTATAATTCATTATTAGTATGGACTCAAACATCTTAGTTTTAGGTGTTAGACATTGGTATAACTTGTATGTCCTTGCTTACAGGAGGTTAGCAAGAGATATCCCTAATAAATGATCCCTGGGATCAGCTTTGCATAGGTGCTTGAGGCTGTGATTTTCTTTTTACATACCATAAAAATGCACTTCTGCTTTCCATTAACAGTTTATTTCAATCAAGACCTTAGTTTTATTCAGAAGACTTGGGCCAAATCATCATCACAACCTGTCATTGCTAGAATTTTACATTCAATGTCCTTTACTCTAATATTTTTTTCCCTCCCTCTTGAATTAAGGCAGCATAAAAGTTTAGGTTATTATATGCAATATTTAGCTTATAATTAATTTAGGTTAATAAATAATCTATTAATAATCTAATTATTTAATCAATACTCTAAAGACCCTGTAAATAGTTGGGCTAACTGTAACTTAAAAATGAGCTAGAGCTGGGTGTGGTGGCTCACACCTGTAATCTCAGCATTCTGGGAGGCCAAAGCTGGTGGATTGCTTGAGCTCAGGAGTTTGAGACCACCTTGAGCCAGAGCCAGAACCCATCTCTAAAAATAGCTGGGCATTGTGTTGGGTGCCTGTAGTTCCAGCCACTCAAGAGGCTGAGGCAAGAGGATCACTTGAACCCAGGAGTCTGAGGTTACTGTGAGCTATGATGCCACAGCACTCTGCTGAGGGTGATAAAGTGAGACTCTGTCTCAAAAAATAAATAAATTGAATTTTAAAAATGAAAAAGAACTAGAAAGATAGAAAGAGTACAAATTAACACCCTGATGTTATGTCTCAAGGAGCTAGAAAAGGAAGAGCAAACCAAAGCCAAAGACAGCAGAAGAAAAGAAATAGCAAAGGCCACAACAGAACTAAATAAAATGGAAAACAAAAAAATATTGCAAAGGATGAACAAAACAAAAAGTCAGCTCTTTGGAAAGATAAACAAAATTTACAGACCTCTTGCTAGATTAACCAGGAACAGAAGAGAAAGGATCCAAATAAGCTCAATCAGAAATGAAAAAGAGACATTACAAGTGACACCACAGAGATGCAAAAAACCATCCGTGAATACTTTGAAAATCTCTATGCATATACACTAGAAAATGTAGAGGAAATGGATAGATTACTGGAAATATATAATCTCCCAAGTTTCAATCAGGAAGAAATAGAATTTTTGAACAGCCCAATAACATGAGGTGAGATTGAAACAGAAAAAAAAAACGTTCCAACAATAAAAATGCCCTAAATCAGATGGATTCACAGCTGTATTCTACCAGGTTTACAAAGAAGAGCTGGTACCACGCTACAGAAACTATTCCATAACATTGAGAAGAAGGGAATTCTCCCAAACCCATTCTAAGAAGCTATCACCTTGATACAAAAGTCAGGGAAGGATACAAGAAAAAAGAAAACTACAGATCAAAATCTCTTGTGAATATAGATGTAAACATTCTCAATAAAATACTAGTGGGGTGGTGCCTGTGGCTCAACAGAATAGTACGCCGGCCCCATATGCCAGAGGTGGCGGGTTCAAACCCAGCCCCGGCCAAAAACTGCAAAAAAAAAATGTTAAAAAAAAAAAATACTAGCAAACCAAATTCAACAGCATACCAAAACAGTAATCCACCATGACCAAGTGGGCTTCATGCCAGGGATGCAAGGATGGCTTAACATATATAAGTTAATAAATGTGATTCACCACATAAACAGAAGCAAAAACAAAGACCATATGATCATCTCAACAGATGCAGAAAAGACAAAATCCAGCACCCTTTCTTTTTTTTTTTTTTTTTTTTTTGTAGAGACAGAGTCTCACTTTTTCACCCTCGGTAGAGCACCGTGGCATCGCACGGCTCACAACAACCTCCAACTCCTGGGCTTAGGCGATTCTCTTGCCTCAGCCTCCCCCAGTTGCTGGGACTTCAGGCGCCTGCCACAACGCCCGGCTATTTTTCTGTTTTGCAGTTCGGCCGAGGCCAGGTTTGAACCCACCACCTTCGGTATATGGGGCCAGCGCCCCACTAGATGAGCCACAGGCACTGCCCTTTTTTTTTTTTTTTTTTTGAGACAGAGCCTCAAGCTGTCACCCTGGGTAGAGTGCTGTGGCATCACAGCTCACAGCAACCTCCAATTCCTGGGCTCAAGCAAATCTCCTGTCTCTGCCTCCTGAGTAACTGGGACTACAGACGCCCACTACAACACCTGGCCATTTTTTGGTTGCAGCCGTCACTGTTATTTGGTGGGCCCGGGCTGGATTCGAACCCACCAGCTCAGTTGTACAAGGCTGGCGCCTTAGCCCGCTGAGCCACAGGCGCCGAGCCCCAGCACCCTTTCTTAATAATAATCCTCAACAAACTAGGCATAGAAGGAACAGATCTCAAAATTATAAAAGCTATGTATGATAAACCCACAGCCAACATCATGCTGAATAGGAAAAGGTTGAGAACATTCCCCCTAAGATACCGAATAAGACAAGAGTGCCCACTGTCACCACTGCTATTCAATATAGTGCCGAAAGTACTAGCCAGAACAATTAGGCAAGAGAAAGAAATAAAGCATATATAAATCAGGACAGAGGAGATCAAACTATGAGTTTTTTGCTAATGATAAGATCTTGTATCTAGATGACCCCAAAGATTCCTGGAATTCATAAATAAATTCAGCAAAGTCTTGGGTTACAAAATCAATGTACACAAATCAGTGGCATTTCTATATACCAGTAACAGCCAAGCTGAGAGTCAAATCAAGGACTTAATACCATTCACAATAACTACAAAGAAACAAAATACCTAGAAATATATTTAACCAAGGAGGTGAAAGATTTCTACAGTAAGATCTGAGACCCTCTTCTCCAAGAAAACACCAAATGACAGGGGATGCCAGTGCTATGAGGGGGCCTAGAGGCCCTGGGGGCTCTGGAATGGGAGGCTGTGGAGACTTCCATGGAGGCTTCAGCAGTGCCCTTTGGGGCCAAGGTCATGGCCGGGCCCAAACCACATAGTTTATGAAGATAAGGACAAGGACAAGGAGTGGATGCCCATCAGCAAGCTGAGCCACCTGATCAAGGACATGAAGATCAAATCCCTGGAGGCGATCTACCTCTTCTCCCTGCCCTTCAAGGAGTCTGAGATCATTGACTTTTTCCTGGGGCATCTATCAAGAGTGAGGTTTTAAAGATTATGTTAGCATAAAAGTAGACTCACACTATCCAGTAGACCATACATGTTCAAGGCATTTGTTGCTATCGGGGACTACAATGGCCATGTCAGTGTGGGTGTTAAGTGTTCCAAGGAGGTAGCCATTGCCATCCAAGGGACTTTTATCTTGGCCCAGCTCTCGATTATCTCAGTGCGGAGAGGCTATTGGGGGGAAAAGTCAGCAAGCCCCACATCATTCCTTGCAAGGGACAGACCACTGCATCTCTCTGCTGGTACAGTTCAATTCTGCCCCAGAAGAACTGGCACCATCTCAGCCCCTGTACCTAAGAAGCTGCTGTTGATGGTATCAATGACTAGTGCACCTCAGCCATGGGCTACACTGCCACACCAGGCAACTTCTTTAAGGCCACTTTTTTTTTTTTTTGTAGAGACAGAATCTCACTTCATCACTCTCTGTAGAGTGCCATGGCATCACACAGCTCACAGTAACCTCCAACTCCTGGACTTAGGTGATTCTCTTGCCTCAGCCTCCCTAGTAGCTGGGACTACAGGCGCCCGCCACAACGCCCAGCTATCTTTTTTGTTTGTTTTACAGTTCGGCCAAGGCCAGGTTTGAACCCACCACCTTTGGTATATGGGGCCAGCGCCCCACTCGCTGAGCCACAGACACCACCCTTTAAGGCCACTTTTGATGCTATCTCCAAGACCTACAGCTTCTGACTCCTGGCCTCTGGAAAGAGACTGTATTCACCAAGTCTGCCCATCAAGAATTCACTATGTTGAGACCCACACTAGAGTCTCCGTGCAAAGGACATAGTATCCAGATGTGACTACAACATAGCATTTTTATACAAGAAAAAGTGAATTAAACCTATTAAAAAAAGAACTTCAAAACATTGAGGAAAGAAATTACAGATGACACAAACAAATGGAAAAACATATCATTCTCATGGATTGGCAGCATAAACATTGTTAAAATGTCCATCCTGCCCAAAGCGATTTACAGATTTAATGCAAACCCTGTCAAAATACCAACATCATATTTCACAAATACAGGAAAAATAATTCTATGCTTCATCTGGAAATAGAAAAGAGCCCAAATAGCCAAAGCAAAAGGGAACAAATCTAGAGGTATCACATTATAAGACTTCAAACTGTACCACAAGGCTACAGTAGCTAAACAGCATGGCATTGGTACAAAAATAGAAACATAGACCAATGGAACAGAATACAGAACCTAGACATAAAATCATCCACATACAGCCGACTGATATTTGGCAAAGTAGACAACAATGCACGTGGGAGCAAAGGCTATGGGAAAGAAAGCTGGATGACCGCATGCAGAAGAATGAAACAGGAGGCCTATGTCTCAGCACTCACAAAATTAATTCAAGCTGGGCGTGATGGCTCATGGCTGAAATCCTAGCATTCTGGGAGGCCAAGTACGAGGATCCCTTGAGCTCAGGAGTTTGAGACCAGCTTGAGCAAAAGGGAGACCTATTAAAACTATTTCTATTAAAACTGGAAAATTATCCAGGCATTAAGGTGGGTGCCTATAGGCCCAGCTACTCAGGAGGGTAAAGCAGGAGAATCACTTGAACCCAGAAGTTTGAGGTTGTTGTGAGCTAGGCTGACACCTTGGCACTCTACCTAGGGTGACAGAATGAGAATCTGTCTCCCCCACCAAAACAACAACAACAACAATAGCTCAATGTCACTAATTATCAGAGAAATGCAAGTTAAAACCACATTGAGATATCACCTAACCCCAGTTAAAATGGCTTTTACTTAAAAGTCCAAAAATAATAGATGCTGGCATGGATGTGTAGAGAAAGGAATGCTTATACACTATTGGCGAGATTAGAAATTAGTATAATCTCTGTGGAAAGGAGAATGAAGAGTCCTCAAAGAACTAAAAGTAGACCTATCATTCAATCCAGCAATCCCGCTACTCAGTATCTGCCCAAAGAAAAAGAATTCACTTTATCAAAAAGACAACTGCACGTGAATGTTTATTGCAGCACAATTCACAATTGCAAAGAAGTAGAATCAACCCAAGTGCCCATCAATTCATGAGTGGATTAATATAATGTGATATTTATAGATATATGTATACACACACACACCATGGAGTACTACTCAGCCACAAAAAGGATGAATGAATGCCTTTTGCAATGATTTGGATGGAGCTGGAGATCATTCTCTTAAGTGAAGTATCTTAAGAATGGAAGACAAACTCCACATGCACTTGCTATTAAATTAGAACTAACTAATGAGCACACATGTGCACAGAGGGAAGTAAAACTCAGTAGAAATCAAGCTGGGGGCTCGGCGCCTGTGGCTCAACGGGCTAAGGCGCCAGCCACGTACACCTGAGCTGGTGGGTTCGAATCCAGCCCGGGCCTGCCAAACAATAATGACGGCTGCAACCAAAAAATGGCTGGGCGTTGTGGCGGGTGCCTGTAG
>CAUYRH010143412.1:0-14397 GCA_963574655.1 Perodicticus potto | reverse complement strand
TTAAACCTTGAAGTTCTGCTTCTGGATTTTTATGCTGCTGCCCATTACCTGAAGCCCCTTTTACAGCCTCGGGTTCCCAGCCGCTCAGGAACCCCGTCTCGTTAAGGTGTGCACCCAGAGACAGAGACGGAAACGGGGGTGTGCACCCAGAGACAGAGACGGAAACGCGGGTGAGCACTCCGTGCGCCCGCGGTCCCTGCTCCGACCCGCACTGCGCTCGGGGACAAAGAGGGAGGATGCACGGGCTCCGTGGCGTTGTCAGGTCCTCTGACCGCCTTGCCAGGGGAGCCGTCGGGGGCCCCCCAAAGCCGCGCGTGGGCTACACTGGCTGCGCCGTGTTTTCCACCCCGAACCAGAGCGCTGCACCGCGTCCGCTCGGCTGGCCGAGCCCGATTCCTCCCCGAGTCGGGGTCTTCTCCGCGCGCCTACGGGCCCAGGTGCTCACCTCATCACCTAACCCTCCTCCCGGCCACCACTATCCCGCCAAGCCTCAGACGTTAGAGGTAAGGCGCCACCTCCCAGGTCCAGGCCCATCAAAGGGGATCGCTGAATGGGAGGAGCCGGACGCGAACGACCCCCCGCCACCTGGCCGGGAGCCCATTGGTCACCCTCCCCGCCGGGTCACGCCTCAGAGACTCCACTCGCGTACCGTCGGCCCCCGCAGCGGCGCCCTGGCGCGCCGCCTCCTGATTGGCTACCCGCGCTCTCGCGTTGTCTCGCGCTCTCTGGCTGGGCCAATAGCGTTCCCCGCAGTAGAGAAACCGGCGTCGCTGGAGTGGTGGCGCAGCTGTTTCCTCCGGTAGGTGTGTGGTTGCCATCTTGTGTGTGGCTGAGCCTGGGCTCCTCGGGGGTTGAAAACCTACGTAGCGGCTTGCGGTTCCTAGGGGAACGCTGCGGGAGAGGAGAGGCCTCAGGGAAGAGACGCGGCGCGTTCGCTCCTGCCGGCAAAGATGGGTTTTCCTGGCTGGAGTCTCACCGTTGGCTAGAGAGAGAGCAGGGAATGATGGAGATAATGGGGATTCCAGGCTTTGGTTTCTTGGTCATTTGGGGGACTAGGCAGGGGCTTTGATGCCTTACTGTTAATTTCTCGGTTGCAGGGAGCTTTCTCAGCAGTCTTTGTTTTGAAAAGATTCTATCAGCCCCCTTTTTATCGACAAAGGAGGCTAGCTGCAGCACTGCCTGGTTGAGAAAGGAACAAAGCTGGTTTGGAAGGGGAGTGCCTCCCTGCAATCCTCAGGTTGATAAACGTCCTCTTCGTCTTCTGTCATTTGCGAGGGAGCGGCTGTTAATTCGGCTCTTCGCGAGGATTATCTTTGCCTAAAGCCATACATTAGTCTTAGTGGGCGTCAGGTTCTGCCTTTGGGCAGTTCTTAGCCTGCAGCCGACCATTCCTGCAGCTGTGGTTTTTTTTTTTTTTTAAAGAGCTAGAAAGTGGTCTTTGTACAATCAAAATTAAGGAAGCCTTTTGCCAAATCTTAATCTCCCTGATTTTCATGCATTGCATACATTGATTGAGAAATTTCTCTTAAGTGTCGCGTGACACCCGGTTGGTTACTTCCTCATGGAGCAAGCAGAGATTTTTGTGGGGGAAAATGTCTTAGGAGCTCTGGGAGGTGGGAGGAAAGAGGAATTTACCTCCTCCTTTTTTTAAAACCTGGTACTGGAAAGTCCCCATCATTCTTTAAAAGGTGAAAAGAAAATTTTTTTGTTCGTTTGTTGGTTGGAGACATCTGAAAACCAAGCCTGAGAAAAACTGATCTTTTGTGTTTAGCTTTAGCAGTTTTGACACACATGAGAAGCAAATACCTGTATGTAACTTAGTGCCTTGAATTTAGTTTTCAATTATTCAGGGTCATCTGATGACCCAGCCCAGTTGCCACCCAGCCAGGTTCATCTGCCTGCTTACCAGGAAAGTCAATGTCCAGATGCAGCAAAGTTTACAGCAGAGAAAAGAGTTTATTCTGCAAAGCACTAAATTAATCTGCTTCCTTGAGAATTGGCGGGGACAGGTTTTTAAAGACAGTTTGGTGTCTTGTTTCAGGGCAGAGCCCTCAGTCTTTTGCTAGGGGCCTAAGTCTGGGTGGGTCAGGTCCTGGAACGCAGACCCTTGGGTCAGTCCTGTCTGGGTGAGTCAGGAGAATGTAGAGCCAGAATCAAGGCTTCTCAAAAAGTACCCCTGGGTTCCAAACAACTATGCTTGACTCCTGGGTAAAGAATCAAACCCTGGTAACAGTGATTATTAAGCAAATAAGGAGACTGTGGCTGAATATTCTTTCTATTTTAGTCAAGCCTACTCCTCCCAGAGTTGTGAGGGCCCTTATTCTAGTTCTCACTTGGCACTGCTTCAGTTTATAAGGGCAGTTCCAGTCCATGAAGTGGGCATTTTGTGACAGGAATACCAAAAACAAAAAAACAAAATAATTGAATTTAAAATTAATTTTATTTTTTAGTTTACTTTTAATCCAAGGGCCTGTTTTTAAGTTGCAAAAATATCAAATACTGATTTAGTGTTGAGTTGATGGCTAAAGTACTGTTAATTCAAGAGATTCAGGGGTAAGAAACAGGGACATAGTACGAGCCGCAGCAAATGTTTGCTGAAGTATTTGTATCTCATTCACCTACCAAAAGTGGTTGGCATATATTAGACAATGTAAGTGTTGAATGAATGAACAAAAGAATGGAGTAATTGGGAGTTAATGGGTATACCTTTTTTAACCTAACTGAAAAAAAATTTTAACCTGCTTTCTGGAAAACTTGACTAAATTTGATCTAAATGTATTTCTTGCTTCCAGTTTGTGCATACAAATTAATATTAAGGATAGATTCACAATCATTTTTTGTTAGAAATCTGTGTAGAAAATCTTACTGTATAAAAATTCAGGTAATTATATTAAGATGAGCCCTCAAGCAATAACTCTGTATTTGCCACTGTTTTCTTTCTTTTTTTTTTTTTCTTTTGTAGACAGAGTCTCACTTTGTCACCCTTGGTAGAGTGCTGTAGTGTCACAGCTCACAGCAACCTCAAACTCTTGGGCTCAAGTTATTCTCTTCTCTTGCCTCAGCCTCCCAAGTAGCTGGGACTATGGGCGCCCCCCACAATGCCTGGCTATTTTTAGTGATGGGGTCTCACTTTCGCTCTCCTTTGGTCTCAAACCACCCACCTCAGCCTCCTAGTGTGCTAGGAGTACAGGCATGAGCCACTTTGCCCGGCCCCTGCCACTGTTTTCTTGAAAGCACATAAAATGCAAATAGATACCTATTTGCATAGTTATCTTACCAAACTTAACCTCAGTGCCGTAAATCTCTTCTGCTAAAGAAAGTTGCCTTTCTAGTTTCTTTTTTTAAATGTGACTTGAAGTCAAACTTACTGTATTGTGCAGATACGTTCTGTAATTTGAAGTTGGTAATTTTAAAGAGGTAAAATATCATTAGACTTTTCTTTGAAGAATACAGTTATTTAGATTTCATAATATATGAAGATGTTGAGAAGTTTTTAAAAATGTAATTTTTACCTTAAATTTGTTAAATTACTAAAAAGATTTTCACTAGATTGATATGTTAAAGATTATTTTCTGACGAAATCTAATAGTATATACAAATTTAGAATTATCCCTTTATCAAATGATGCACTGTTTAATTGTAAAAGAAAAAATTTGTTAACATCCAACATAGGTTTAAATCTGTACTAATAGGATAAATAAACAAAAATTGCTTTCAGGATCTGTTTCGAGTTCTTGCATTTGGTACTTAAAAATCTGAATGATGAATAAAGATTTTAGGGTAATTATAAGCACTTGTTACAGGTAAAGAGTGTCCAGCTGCCTTCACAATCAGTCTGTGTGCAGAGATGGGGATAGGTCCACCAAACTTTGTCAGAAGGCCAGAATTTGGAGAACAGTAAGAGTAGCCTTTCCAAGAATGTTCTGTTCTTCCATTTCCTTTTATTTACTGATTGATTTATTGATTTATTTTTTTGAGACAGAGTCTCACTATGTCGCCCTTAGTAGAGTGCCATAGTGTGACAGTTCACAGCAACCTCAAACTCTTGGGCTTAAGCAATTCTCTTGCCTCAGCCTCCCAAGTAGCTGGGGCTACAGGCGCCTGCCACAACGCCCAGCGATTTTTTTGTTGTGGTTGTTTAATTGGTCCCGGGCTGGGTTCAAACCCGCCACCCTCAGTGTATGTGGCTGGTGCCATAACTACTGTGATATGGTGCCGAGCTTCTGCTCTTACATTTCCACAGTAGTTTTATACATTAAAGTTCAAAGTGAAGACCAGGTTAACCCTTATCTTAAACTCAGGAGCCATGGTAAACAGTAATCAGTATAACCCGTGGTCCAAAACATTCCAGTTGAAAAGTCAATCTCCTGAATCGATCCATGTAAACTACTCAAGACAGACATGTTTCGGTGGGGGCTGAATTTACAAAACAGAATGAGAGAATGGGATGAAGGTCAGGCCGAACCTGAACCGACCAGACCATCTGTGCTATGTCTGCCCTAGCCTGACAGACTCCATCTTATTCTCATTATATGTGCTTTCACACTTCTCTGTAAAAACCATGTTAAGAATGTGTTAGGTATGGGCGGCACCTGTGGCTCAAGGAGTAGGGCGCTGGCCCCATATACCGGAGGTGGTGGGTTCAAACCCGCCCTGGCCAAAAACAAAAAAAACCCAAAAAAACAAATAGAATGTGTTAGATCTTTTCAGTAACTGAACAACCAAATCATGTATAATAACTGTTTGCTCTTTTCAAAATAATTTTTGAAGTAGTAGAGATACCTTGCCTCCTTTGTTACAATTATGATCCATAAAATGTCACTCTGGGGGCTGTGCCCATTGCTGGATGGGTAGGATGCCGAACACATACACTGAGGCTGGCAGGTTCGAACCCAGCCCAGCGCAGCTGAAACAAAATGACAACTGCAACAACAATAACAACAAATAGCCAGGCATTGTGGCTGGCGCCTGTAGTCCCAGCTACTTGGGAGGCTGAGACAAGAGAATCACTTAAGCGCAAGGGTTTGAGGTTGCTGTGAGCCACAACGCCACAGCGCTCTACCCAAGGCAACATTTTGCGACTATCTCAAAAAAAAGTGTCACTCTGGGCAGTATTTCGAGATGACTTTGCAGAAATGTTTCTACATTCCTTATTATGGGGCATTTTCACCATCACCATTCTGATCTCTAGCCAATATGAGCCTTTATGGGGATAAATTAAACAATATGACTAAAAATAAAAAATGACTTAAAACTGTGTAAAGGTCAAAATGAACACTGCAGTTTGTGGTGTTGGACTAATCAATGAAACTAGTTGAGTTCTTTTTTTTTTTTTGTGGTTTTTGGCCCGGGCTGGGTTTAAACCCACCACCTCCGGCATAAGGGGCCGGCACTGTCCACTAGTTGAGTTCTTGAATCATGAGGATTTCCGTTAACCACTGGCAATGTGTGTTCAACGTGGAACATACAGATTTTTTTTTTTATTTACAGGAGAAAATGTATTACATATTTTGCTTTTATAAAAGGATGGGAGACTCCTTTTCTAGGTAAACCTGTGATTGCTCCCTTCTGCTGCTTTAATAAACTGTAACTTTAATGCAGGTAACCTTAAATCTGTGTCAAATTCCGCTCTCTTGAGCACATATCACACCACTCATTTCTTAAGGCCTTTTGGACAGTTAGTGCTGCTCAATTTGTATACAACTCTTATTTTATTTTTTTTTATCTTGATTAATGGTATAGGTATCCTCTTTGTGACTCAGATTTAAAACTTCCTTATCTTGGCTAGGTGCAGTGCCTCACTTGTAATCCTAGCACTCTGGAAGGCTGAGGTAGGACGATCCCATGAACTCAAGAGTTCAAGACCAGCCTGAGAAAGACCAAGACCACATCTCTCAAAAATAGAAAGAAATAGCTGGGTATGGTGGCGAGCACCTGTAGGCCCAGCTACTCAGGAGGCTGAGGCAGGAGCATCACTTGAACCTAGGAGCTTGTGGTTGCTGTGATTTAGACTGACACCATGGTACTCTATCCTGGGCAACAGAATGAGACTCTCTCAATAAAATAAAACTTCAGAGTCTTAACCTCTGTCTTGTTCAACTGTATGTTCTTTCTATAGCTTCAGTATCCAAAAAGGCTTTCCTCTTCATCTTTCTATCCGCACTGCCCCTTCCCTAATTTAGCCACTTTTATTCTTTAAAGACAATTTTTATATGCCATTATTTTATTCTTTTTTTTCTAATTGCCATTATAGTATTGACAGCCCAACAGTCCATAGTTTGGAAGGCAATTGCCTTCCATTTAAATTTCAAGATAAGCGAATCCAGTGTAAAGACCATTATTCTTATTTTATTTTATTTATATATTCTCACTCTGTCACCCTGGGGAGAGTGCAATGGTATCAGAGCTCACAGCAACCTCAAACTCTTAGGCTCAGGTGATCCTCTTGCCTCAGCCTCCTGAGTAGGCTTCCTGTCAACAGTAAGCTATTAGTAGTTAAGTTTTGTGGGAGTTAAAGTTATAAGCAGATTTTCAACTGTTTGGAGAGGAGTGTTCCAAACCCTGACCTTGATCAAGGGTCAGCTATACTCAAATCTTAGTTTGTACATGTTATATGTTATTTTGTTTCTTAGCCCTGTGAGAAACAAGCTCTTGGAAGATAAGACTGCTTCCTGCCAAGAAGTGTGTATTTTGTATACAGTTGACATTTGATAATTGTTTGCCCATTTGAAATAGATATCAAATAGTACAGGGTGTAGAATGGCACCTGTGGCTCAAAGGAGTAGGGGGCCAGCCCCATATGCCACAGGTGGTGGGTTCAAACCCAGCTGCAGCCAAAACTGCAAAAGAAAAAAAATAGTATAGGGTATATAATAAAGAATTGAGTGGGGTGTCCATGCAAGATAAACCTTGATGGCTTTTCATGTAAAATGTGGTCTATACCCGTGGGGAGTACGTTCATCTCCCATAAATCAACAAATATGTAAAAACATCAATACCCTGATAGATCAGCACCAGAGGGTATAAACTCACTATCACAAACAAATAAGCACAAATGGCTTACATGGACAAAATAATTAAAGAAATACTAAAACAGTGAAATTATTTTTTTAAACCTCCCTAAAGTATATACTGTTGATAGGGCATAACGAGATAAAAATCCTCAGTCACTGTTTTTAGAAACATAAATTTGTATATTATTTTTTAGAAGGCAGTTTATAGAATGCATTCAGAGATAAAAATGTGTATGCCCTTTGGCCCTTTGGCCTTTTTTAGGAAACTCCTAAGAAAATGGAGATGGAGGGCGGTGCTTGTGGCTCAGTGAGTAGGGCACTGGCCCCATATACCGAGGGTGGTGGGTTCGAACCCATCCCTGGCCAAACTGCAAAAAAATAGCCAGGCATCGTGGCAGGCGCCTGTAGTCCCAGCTACTTGGGAGGCTGAGGCAAGAGAATCACCTAAGCCCAAGAGCTGGAGGTTGCTGTGAGCTGTGATGTCACGGCACTCTACCAATGGTGATAAAGTGACGCTGTCACTAAAAAAAGAAAAAGAAAATGGAGATGGAGGGCTAGGCACAGTGGCTCATGCCTGTAATCCTAGCACTCTGGGAGGCCGAGGTGGGTGGATTGCCTGAGCTCAAGGAGTTCAAGACCAGCCTGAGGAAGAACGAGACTCTGTCTCTAAAAATAGCCAGGCGTTGTCACCTATAGTCTCAGCTACTGGG
Source organism: Perodicticus potto (assembly GCA_963574655.1). Lineage (NCBI taxonomy): Eukaryota > Metazoa > Chordata > Mammalia > Primates > Lorisidae > Perodicticus > Perodicticus potto. The sequence continues at coordinate 6,674 of CAUYRH010143412.1, read as the reverse complement.
GAGGCTGAGGCAAGAGGATCGCTTTTGAGCCCAAGAGTTGAGGTTGCTGTGAGCTGTGACGCCAGAGCACTCTATTGAGGGTGACAAAATGAAACTGTCTCGAAACAAATGGAGATGGGATCAAAGCTTTATGATTGCCATGTTATTTTATACTAGTGAAACATTGGAAATAATAAATATACAATGATAGGATGATTCTATAAATGATGACATATCCATCATGATACTTTTCAGCCATTGAAATGAATGTTTTCAAAGGATATTTAGCTATTTACTGACAGGGAAATGATCACCATTTTGTGTTAAAGGGGAAAAATATAAGATAATCATTGGGAAAATACAAATTAAAGCCACAGTGAGATACTACTACACAGCCTCTTAGAATGACCGGGGCAAGTAATATGGTGTGAGCTGCCAGGTTGTAAAACAAAAGGAGGAACCTCAGCCTTGCTGGTGGGAGTAGCAGCCATTTGGATGGGTAGTTTGACAGTTTGTTACAAACTTAAACATGCTCTTATTTCCTGGTCTAGCAATCCCACACAGGACTGAAATTTAGCAACAGGATGTGAAAAGTCCAGGAACTTCTCATCCTTGCTAACGCTTAGCATTATTAGTTTTGTGTGTTTTGGTTTTATTTGAGACAGAGTCTTACTTTTTCACCCCCAGTAGAGTGCCATGGCGTCACACAGCTCACAGCAACCTCAAACTCTTAGCTCAAGGGATTCTCTTGCCTTAGCCTCCTGAGTAGCTGGGGCTACAGGCACCTGCCACAATGCCTGGCTATTTTTAAAGACAGGGTCTCACTGTACGAATTCCTGAGCTCAGGAGATCCATCTGCCTCGGCTTCCCAGAGCGCTGGGATTACAGGTGTGAGCCACCATACCCGGCCTTGGCATTATCAGTTTTTAAAAAAAGTTTTAGCCATCATATGTTGTTTGGAAGGATGTCTCATTTGTGGTTTTAATTTGCATTTCCTCTTTGACTATGCCTCTCTGATGAAAAATGAAATGAAAACTTATCTTGGCCCCCATGTAAATATTTATAGCATCTAGTATGTCTGGAAGGCTTTGGCAGAAGGGTTCCTGGAGCCCTGGAGTTAGGTTGCTCTGAGCTATGCCTGGGAGACAGAACAAGACCCCGTCTCAAAAACCAGAAAACAAAACAAAAAATTATTCTAGTATGTTCATACAGTGTAACACAGGAACCACCTCTTAGTAGAGGAAAACCTGTAAGTATATGGGAAAAGAGAATAATAATCATTATAAGAAAAACCTAAAAACAGCCATGAAACATTATTTCATATTATGGTGGCTACAAAGTAGATGGAAAATTGGTAATCTATATGTTTCAAAATAAGCTAAGAGAAATTAATGAAATCTTTGAAAGAACTACATAAATCAGAAAATAAAAAGAGCTCAGAAGGCGGGGCTTGGTTGCTCACACCTATAATCCTAGCAATCTGGGAGGCCAAGGCAGATGGGTTGCTTGAGCTCAGGAATTGGAGAACAGCCTGAGCAAGAGTGAGAGACCATCTCTATTGAAAAATAGAAAAACTAGCCAGGCATTTTTGGTGGATGCGTTATAGTCCCAACTACTTGGGAGGCTAAGGCTAGGGGATTGCTTGAGCCCAGAAGTTTGAGGTTGCTGTGAGCTATGATGACTCTACCCAGGCGATGAAGTAATGGTAATGGTTGTACAGTCTAACATTGTACAGATAATATAACCCATAAAAAAAATAGCAGGAAAATGAGAGATTGAAAGAGAAGTAGAATAATGTTGTTTGTTACTTAGGAATTAGGTGGGAGCAAAATGATGGTGCTTGAAGGTGGAATCTTAAACAGACTCAGATGTATAAGACAAGATACTAATAAAAATATTGTGATCTGTAGGAAGAAAGGTTAAACTTGCTCTCTGAAAGTTTGATAATTGAGTCTGTTGAGATAAACTGACAATAGATTTTGGAGGGAAGGCCATACAAATTTATTAACTTGTACGTACATGTGAGTCACACAAAATGTTAAACTCTTAGACAGCCTCATCATGGAGGGTTAAATACCAACTTCCTTCCCAAGAGGGAAGTGGGGGATGGAGACACCTTTAGAAGGAGAGTTTAAGGGTAGACAACGGGCTGGGCTCTGTAGGAGGCGGTGAGGAGTTACGGGAGGTGAGGGGTGGGACCGCACTGTGAACAGCTGGTTATTTTTATGCAGATAAAAGTCTCTCAGGGAAAAAGCACTCAGAAGAATAAATGAAAAACCTGTCCTGGTTAGCCGGGTGGTGACACGAAGTTTCTTCCTGGTAATTGAGTTTTTAGGCAGTTTCTTCCTGCCTAATGAGTTTTCAGACAGAATTGAAGGCAATTGAGTTTCTTTTTGGAAAATCTTCCCTCAGTAGATAAGGGAACTGCAGAGAGAGCCCTTTGTCTGTCTTGAGGAGGAGAAACAAGGGAGGGTCAGAGAGATGTGACTCCAGGCAGGTCCAAGGCCTTCCAGGTTCTCTTAACTCCACGTGCTTCCCATGCCGAAGTCGTACTTTGAAAAGATCAGCTAGAATGGCGAGAGAGGAGGGAGGGAAAAGGAAGGTACGACTTGATGTTGTTATTGCTTATAGCAGGAAGTAATAGTATTTTTACAAGGGTGGAGCAATGAAGAGTGTTATGTAAAGATCATACCATAGCATATAGTGAACCATAACAATAAAATACGCAAAAAGGTTCTAAATACTGTTAGAAATACCTCGTCCCCCCAACGGCAGAGAAGACAGACCACACAGTGCGTGGAGCATAACATCCTATCACAACACCAGAAATAACAGGTTGTGATGCTGTGACGTAAGTAATATATATTTGGTCTTTGTCCTTGGTTCTAATCACAGCACAACTAAAGCTTCTAGGATTCCTGAATGATAGGGTGAGAAGATTCTCTTTTGTTATTCATAATAATCCTGCTAATGAGGTGATTTGGAGGATGGGGGCTGATTACCAAAGAACCAGCCATGAGATTAAAGGACAGCCCGATCCTCAGACCCAGGGAGGGGAGGGGTCTGGAGATTGAGTTCAGTTACCATTGGCTGATGATTTAATCAATCTTGTCTACAGCAGTTCTCAGCCTGTGGGTCGCAACCCCTTTGGGGGTCGAACAACCCTTTCACAGGGGTCGCCTAAAACCATCCTGCATATCAGATATTTACATTAAGATTCATAACAGTAGCAAAATTACAGTTATGAAGTAGCAACAAAAATAATTTTATGGTTGGGGGTCACCACAACCTGAGGAGCTGTATTAAAGGGTCACGACATTAGGAAGGTTGAGAACCACTGACATAATAGAACCTCCATAAAAACCCTAAATGGTGAATTTTACAGAGCTGCTGATTTGAACTCACTGACTTGGTAGGAGGGTGGCCTGCACAGAGAGGACACAAGCATCTCTTTTATTTATCTGTTCCTGAGTTGTATCCTTTATAACAAACTAAAATACTTTTCCTGAGTGTTTTGAGCTGTTCTAACAAATTAATGAACCCAAAGGGGTGGAGGAAGTTGTGGGAAGCGCTGAATAGTAGCCAGAACTACAGGTCACAACTTAGGACTTGCAAGTGGTGTCTAAAGTGGGGAACAGTCATGTAAGACTGACCGCTTAACTTGTGGGATGTCTACTAATTCTAGTTAGTTCATAAGTAAGCTGTTGGACACCCCATTGATGTCCAGAGAGTTAGAAGATTGCTTGATGTGAGGGGAAAATTCATCTCATTGATGTAAGAAGTGCATGTGTATATAGAGAAAAGAATTTGTTTTCTCTTTATAGGTGTATATATAAATGGGCTCAACTAATAAAAAAAGGATTTTCAGACTGCTGTATACAGAAGGTACAGCTATCAAAAGGGAATTAAAGATCAACTAAGCATAATTAAAAACTATTATTAGTAAAAATAAAGCAAAGGACAAAGATATACGGGGTAAATGCTAATGTTCAAGAGGCAGGGTGCATCGTGATGGTATCAGATAACACAGTTTAGGCCAAACAGCATTAGGATGAGCCAGGAAACTGGGCACCATGAGACAGGCCTCTAGTCTCAGCCATTTTGGAGGCTGAGGCTAGAGTATCCATTAAGACTAGGAGTTCAAGTCCATCGAGAAAAGCAAAAGCTTTAAGAAGGATATTGTGTAAGCTAAAGACTATGAGATAATAAACAATGGGAAATTTAAGGAGAAATAGAAATGAGTTTTTTGTAGGACTTTAACACTCCAGTGAAAATAAGTGGACAAAAAAATTAGTCATATAATCAGTAAGGTAGATCATACAGATTTTCATCAGACTCTGAATCCACTAACAGGATACCTCTTTTTAAGTGCACATGGAAATGTTGCAGGAAGACGAGGGCCTGGCAGAGAGAATTACCCACGCACCAAGGTACGGAGGAAGGCCTTTATTTTAGCAGGTGGAGCCACAGCAGACTAAAGTCCAAAAATAGCCGCACTGCCCAACTGGCTCTGTCTTCTCCCTTTTATCTCCAGCCAAGAGTTCCTTGTCCACAGATACCCTTCTCACTGGTCAGTTTGAATGGAGCTGGAGAAGGTGTCCCAGGCTTTTACAGAAGCAGAAGCAAGTGTTAGTTTCAAGGTCTCAGGAAGTTAAGTTCCTACAAATTGTTACAGCTGAGTCACTATGTGGAGGACTTTGGAAGTGTGTCCTTGGGGCTTCTATGAGAAGCTTTTTTTTTTTTTTTTTTACTTTATTTTTTCTGGGTATCTTCTTGGAATATTTATAAAGATCTTTTATATACTAGACCACAAAGAACACTTCCGTTCAAAAGAAAAAGTCAAAATTCTGACCACAAGCAATACAACTAGAAATTTTTTTTTAGATGAATGACTTCAAATTTTGCTGGGGCCAAATGTGGTGTCTCACACCTGGAATCCTAGCACTCTAGGAGGCCAAGGCAGGAGGATTGCCAGAGCTCAGTAGTTTTAGACTAGCCTGAGCAAGAGCAAGACCCTCTACTAAAAGTAGGAAAACTAGCTGGGCATTGTGGCAGGCACCTGTAGTCCGAGCTCTCGGGAGGCTGAGGCAAGAGGATCTCTTTAGCCCTCCAGTTTGAGCTTACTGTGAGCTATGATAGCACAGCACTTTACCAAGGGGGACTGAGTGAGACTCTGTCTCCAAAAAAAAAGCAACTGTCCATGTCTCTCCATATATCCTCCAAGAAAAACATACAAGGGTATAAAGAGAGCAGTTAAACCACTGTCATCTTTGCCGAAACAGCAGAATGTCAGATTATGGAAATGTAGGGAGATCAACACTGAAATCCAGCAACATTGGAACCCACGTGGAAGTGAAGTAGAGACTGTATTAAAAGAAGAGAGGGGGGCGGCGCCTGTGGCTCAGCGAGTAGGGCGCCGGCCCCATATACCGAGGGTGGTGGGTTCAAACCCGGATCCGGCAGAACTGCATCAAAAAATAGCTGGGCATTGTGGCGGGCGCCTGTAGTCCCAGCTACTCGGGAGTCTGAGGCAAGAGAATCACCTAAGCCCAAGAGCTGGAGATTGCTGTGAGCTGTGACTCCACAGCACTCTACTGAGTGCGATAGAGAGAGACTCTGTTTCTACAAAAAAAAAAAGAAAAGAAAAGAAGAGAGGGAAGCAGGCTCTGGGGATAGCACCACACAAATAAAATAATTACCAGAACGAAAAAGCCTAGCCTGAGTAGGGAAATACCAGTATTTTCCTACTCAGAGGTGTGAGACCTGTTAGACCCCAAGAAAATGGGACAAAGGAGGCAAGTATTGCTTCTGGGGAAAGAAGGTGGCTTGGGAGGGCACCATCTACCTTGAGGCTTCATGATAAAAGGAAAGAACAGGTAATAGAAATTAAGGATCTGGGTGAAACAGAATAGAAGATCATCCTTTCTACCAACCAAAAAGGAATTATTGATTTAAAAAAAGCAACATAATTAGGTACTATTGAAGTAAGAAATCCAATATGTCATCTCAATCCCTCTCTCCTGTCTATAGACAACTATCGTCAGATTTAGGAAAAATATAAACTTCATTTTGAACAGAAGATGGCAGACAACATCTGTATAGTTACTTTAACTAGAAAACAAAATAAGAGTCAAAACATTTTAACTGATGAAAAGTCTTCCCAAAACATTCGACTACAGAGCTAAAGAAAACTACAGCACCATTCCCCTCCCTGAATTAAATATCCTTAAACTAGAATTTGTATAGATAACAAGTCCCAAGTCCAAAATTCATTACCCTAAATCAAACGGACAAAAAGAAGAGGGTGTGAAAAGTGAACTCAGGAAATAAAATGAAAAAGGAAAATCTTTTAAAAATGAATCTAGGGCAGTGCCTGTGGCTCCTCAAGTAGGGCACCAGCCCCATATACCAAAGGTGGCAGGTTCAAACCCAGCCTCGGCCGAACTGCAAAACAGTAAAAAAGCCGGGTGTTGTGGCGGGTGCCTGTCTGTAGTCCCAGCTACTCGGGAGGCTGAGGCAAGAGAATCGCCTAAGCCCAGGAGTTGGAGGTTGCTGTGAGCTGTGTGACACCACGGCACTCTACCCAGGGCAATAGGGTGAGACTCTGTCTCTATTAAAAAAAACAAAAAACAAAAAAATGAATCTAAATTCCAAGGTACGTAAGGGGAGAAAGGATTTCACTACATATAAGACAC
>CAUYRH010143411.1:0-85093 GCA_963574655.1 Perodicticus potto | reverse complement strand
CTCAAAGGGTTAATATTAGTCTATTATTTCAATAGATTTCTTTGAAAGAACACTTTATAATTAGTAATGGGGTGCAAGGTAAAAACTGTAGTGCCTAAAACTCTGCACAGGTACAGACAATGCTAAAAATATGATTACGACAAGCCACTGTCCTCTTCTTTGGTTTTCTATAATTTCTACTCAGGAGTCACGTAGCTAATGGTGATAAAGACGTCTAACTTTCCCCACAGATAACATCACCCTTAAGAAACCTAGCACTAATTAGTGTAACATGGTTTCTTGTACCCTCAATGAATTCCCAATGATAAAAAAAAATGACATGTATAAGCAAAATCTACGCCTTATTGTATCAGATTCTGTAGATCCCGACTTTACTCTTTTCTTTAGAAGCAGTGCTCCCCCACCTCCATACACTGCCACATTGTTTTAGCTTAACTGAGAAATTTTCCCCACTGAGAAGCATACAAAAGAATATTTAAAAAGGCAATTTTAAAAGCACTGTGGCAAATTCATTCATTGACACCCAGTTATTCATTAAAAGAAAAAGAAAAAAGCAGCTTCAGTGTTTATATAGAGGCTGATTAACGCCCATGGTATGGAGGTAATTAGGGGCTGTGCAGTCCCCTGTGGCTAGCAAGAGTTGGGCCCCATGAATACGAACAACTTTTGCTTCCACCTAATTCCATGAATTAAAATGCTGGTGAGATCTCAAGTGGGCATATGCTTAGAAAGACAACACAGCTAGTGGGGATTGAGGAGGACGAGTCACGGCAGACAGACGGGTCTGAAAAGCTAGAAGAGAGGGCAGATTTGAGAGCACAGAACTTGAACTTACCAGGCAGTCTTCGGAGTTCTTAAGAATTTTTGTTTCTGAGTTTTTAAAGTATGTCTGGCTTCGCTGCTCTCTAATCTCTTCTCTGACATTGCCAGCAGGACTGTCTTTCAAAAATGCAGATCTGATTGGGTCACCGCCCTGATGTATAAGCGTGAACCCTGAACCTCTCAGTCTGGCGTAGGAAGAGCCCTTTGTAAGTTCGTTGCTGCCCACCTTACCAGCCTTGCCTAATACCACACCTGCAACCTCCAAGCTGGGACACTTCCCGTGGAGTTGGTCAGACAGTGAAATTGTTACCCCACTCTCCCTGACATCCAATCTTCCCTGAAACCAATGTCAGACAAATTTTTCTAAACCCAGCCTTTTTGTCATTCTACCTGTTCAAGAACTTGCCAGGATTCAAGTTGAAAAACAGATTCATGATCAGACTCCACCCCCGTCTTCTCATCCACTTCTCACTACTCAACAAGTCTCAGGGTTTCCTGCTATCACAAGCAATGTTGCAGTGAAGCCCGTGCAGTGAGTACATAATTCAACACATGTGGAAATAAATCTGCTGGATAAAGTCTTAGAAGTGAAACTGCTGGATCAAAGATACGGGCGTATAAAATTCTGATAGTTTTGCCAAAGTCCTCTCCATAAAGTCATACCTATTTATATCCCCCACCAGAAATACATGACAATGTCTGGTTCTCTAAGCCTCAAACTTTTAGATGTTGCTCAGATCAAATGTTTGGATCTTTGCCAGCTGATAGGATAAGAACTTGGCATGTCAGTGTGGTTCTGATTTCAATCTCCCTCATCATATTGGACATCTTTAAATATGTTTAACAGCTCTTTATTTCTGTTGCATTGTCTCTTTATATTCTTTGTCCTTTTTTTTCTGCTGGATTATTGATTTTTTTTCCATTTTGACGTAAAGAAGTTTCTGTTTCCAACAGAATCAAGAAAGCCAGCCCTTTTGTGACATGAATTACCAATATTTTCCTCTAGTTGCTATTTATCTTTTGACTTTATGGCAAGTCTTGCTATTCAGAAAGTTTAAAATTTTTACAGTCAAATTTACTAGTCATTTGTTTATATTTCCTTGGTCTTGTGTACATGTATACAGGTCTTCTCCTTTCTAAGTTCATCTCTATGACCTAATTCATTTTTATTCACATGTTCACTTCTGAAGTTCAGGACAGGCACTTCTTGCCCTGCCCCAGGGCCTTTACACTTGCTGTTTATTTTTCCTGGAATATTCTCCCCCTAGATAGGGCCATTACTCGCTCTTATTTTAATCAGATCTTTACCTGAGACACTTTTCAGAAAAGATTTCCCTAACTATCCGACAAATTCTCTGTTACTCTTTCCCTGTTACTTGATTCTTCATAGCACTTATCTTTTGCTGACTTATCATATAGACAATTACTATTATCCCTCTTTTTCTAAATATTATAAACTTTCCAAGGGGGCAGGGACTTCATTTGTTTTGTAGGTTTTTCTTTTTGTTTTTGGTCGGGGCTGGGTTTGAACCCACCACCTCTGGTATATGGGGCGGGTGCCTTACTCCTTGAGCCACGGGCGCCGCCCATGTTTTGTTCATGGCTATTGTTCCAATCCCTAGAACAATAATTGAGTCCTAAGAGATTTTCCATAAACATTTGTAAGATGAATTGTTGGAATACATTTAAAAAATCTCTCTACATTTTCTTCTAGTAACTTCATAAAAACAAACTTGATACCTTCTTTTCTATCCTAAAACCCTCCTACCTTACTTCCCTGCTATGCAGACCATCGCGAATGCCTGCAAAACTTTATTAGTGCTGGCCTGTGGGATAAACGGCCCCTCGGCAGCCTTTGATGTGCTATAACATAGATGAAGAATTTCTGTGGGAATTCAGAATCTTATTGTACTTTTTTATTAGGTAGAAATAACTTTTTAGTTCTTTTAGCTTGAAATTGAAAAGCGTGGCTGGTTTTTGCTTCTGTCAGAGGTTATTTCTAGGTTAACCTTTAAAAAAAAGATGTTGGTATTTTTGGCTTTACCAAACAAGGTAGTTCCTGCTGCCTTTTCAAGGCTTTCAGTTTGCTATTAACTTTCAGACAATCTCTCTGTGAAGAATAACAATTTCTGTTGGTTCCTTGTAATTTGTCCATGTTCAGTAAACATCAAGTGTATGATCATCTTTTTCCTATTCTACCAAGCCTGTACGGTATTTGGATACATTAAAAAATCTTTAAAAAAGATAAGACCAGACCATGACAAGAGTCAGCTGTAGCTAAAAAGTCATAATACTACAAATGGAGGTAAGCAACAGAAAATGGAAGTGAACCAATGAAATGCAATTTTAAACACTGCACAGATATCTGATTCCAAAATAAAACAGGGACAGCCACCCAGAATAATTACAGTAACTCAAGAACTAAAGCCAAATAAAAGAGAATTTAATGAAAACAACTGTTTACTTTGAAAACAAATCCAGGAAGAGGAGGAGAGAACAAATATACAAACTAATTTAATTCTAAAACCAGTGCAAACAAAGAGGCTTATTTTGCTTCAACACTGCAAAAGAAAATGCAAATTGAGAGGGAAAATAATTCACTAGTAGTCCTAGCACAGTGCAGAAATTAGAATCTACAGGACTCATTTTCAGACGTGGTTTCTGTTTAGGAGAATGATACATTGTATTTCATAAAAATATAATATATTCATGAAAGCATCAGTGCTGTGCTATATTGTATCTTTGAGATGTTTAGTTACATCATAAGCCAGAAAGAGTAGGCCTTGTAAATCACGAATTTGATGGACATCAAAGTATATATTACCAACCATAACTCTTTATTTAAATTTTTATTGCTGATTCTTTATATGAATAAGTTTTTATGTCATTTGTAGCTTGGAATGTTCAAATAATTCACATCAACCTATCAGTCTTTCCCTTGATGATGAATCACAGAATTTCAGGGATAAAGAATTCTTAAAGATCTTTCTGGAGAGAAGTTTCTTTATGTTTCTAGTGCCTTCTACAGGGTTTTGGTATATAGTAGATTAATTTGGACCAATTAATTGATTTTAAGCTTAGGAAGCCAAAAAAGGAAATTCACTCATTCAGTGCAGACAGCATCTCCTGGGCCAGTGCCTGTGTCCTGTCTCACTCCATCTGGTAGACCAAGGACCTAAATTGCTCAAATAGCATGATGGTGCTGACCCAGTATCTACTTATGAAATTCTAAGTGTTTCACCCTTTTTAGAATTAGAGAGCATAGATGATGAAGATAAAGCATTTTATTCCTAAGATTTTTCTCATTTTGTCCTTGCTACATTTGAGCTACTCTTCAAGTCTGTCTTAGAGACCCTGGCGTTTTGATGTGGGCACTGTGATCCTGAATTATCCTCAGGATAGCACCTATGAAAGCACGTACATTGCCCCTTCCTCATTATAAACTTGCATGTTGCACTTGAGTTATTCTGAATCCTTTGTAGCTTGGATGGGCCTTTTGCTCTCCCTAAGAGGTAGTATGAAGGGAGGCATGATTTGAGGTATGTGTCAGTCCTTGAAGCTTGGTGCCACCTGTCACAGGCTCTGTGTCCTTGGGCAACTTATCTGACCTTCGTGAGTCTGGACATCCACCTCTGCTATCATGAGGACTCTTCCAACACCACTGTGGGGATTCAATGCAACACTAGATACATAGCAAACAAATACTTATCATTATTATTATTAATATATCTTTATGGATAGAAGAGTTCCTTTCATTTCCAAATTAAGTTAATAACTAAAGTTCAATTTCATTATCATCCACGAAGCCATGAAGCCTTATTGAAAGAGGACAGTATCCAGCCCAGACTCATTTTATCCACTGCCCTGGACAGTCTCGTGATTTGGCTGGGCATGGGGGCCAGGGCTGTGACTATTGCCTCATTATCTTTCTGCCAGATGTCCTTCTACTCCACCATGCTGCCTCCTTTTCTAAAGGTCTCTATCATTAAGAAACAGGACCAGAGACAGCATTGCAAAGTGTAGCTGAACTATGAAAGTCTAAACTTTTTGCCAGCATACTGCAGTTAGGCAATTCCCCTATTTCTCCCTCCTTTGCCCTAAAAGTTAATAAAGCAAATCACCCCGGAGACCATTTGTTCTTGTAGTACAAGGGCTTACAACCTACATGGAATGAATCACAAACCTCTCCCAGAACCAATAAAAAATAAATAAATGAAAAGTCAGGTGTGTTGCAGGATTCCCCACTGAGTCCAAACGGTGATTAGTGAGCAGTTCAGTGAGCAGCGGGGGCCCTTTCTCCTACTCATGTGTGTATTGGTATTATTAAAAAATATATATATTTTTTATTATTTTGTTGCTCAGTGCCATGTGAACCAAAATGAAAAACAAAAAAAAGCTCAGTATGTCCTGTATCATACATCACCAGTCCCCCCTCCCCACACTGAGAAAGCCAGATTGTTTTAAAGATGGGAAAAAAATAAACCCGTATTAGGAAGTGATGACTTCCTCTCTTCTCATCTGTGATTCACCCTGTGACACGTCAAGATGACTTTTGTTATTTCCTTTGCCTTTCTGTCTTGTTTAAAGAGATCTTCAAAATTTTCTATAGGGAGATAAAGATCACTTTCCAGATGAGGAGTGAAGGAGCTATGGAAATTTCACCCCAAAATATGACTCCCCATATAGAGAATATTTTGAATTGAAGTTCATTCAAGGTCAGGAAACACTGGCTTCATCAGATCAAAGGGGACAATTGACTCCCTTTCTTCCTTCCTGTTATTTCAAAATATTTTAGGAATGAGGGTCCGGGAATGTAGATGTACCAGCCCCAAATCATTTGGGTCATAAATACCTGTCTTGGGGTTAACTACAAGTCAATCTATTTCTCTCCATTCTATTGTACTCCTGGCAACTGTTTATGCCCTATATTCCTCAATTTGCCCCCTGTCCTCCAAAAGGCCTGTATAAAGATATCTGAACTCCAGCCCAGTGAGGTGGCTCATGTCTGTAACCCTAGCACCCTGGGAGGCCAAGGTGAGAGGACCAGTTGAGTTCAGGAGTTGGGAGACCGGCCCAGGCAAAAGTAAGACCCCATTGCTACTAAAAATGGAAAAAACTAGCCACGAGTTGTGGCAAGTTCCTGTAGTCCCAGCTACTCAGGAAGCTGAGGCAAGGGCAAGGGGATCACTCGAGCCCCAGAATTTGAGGTTGCTGTGAGCAATGACTCCACGGCATTCTACCCAGGGTGACAGGGTGAGACTTTGTCTCAAACCACAAAAACCAAAACCATAAAACACCCATATCTGAATTCCATTGGAAAACTGGATTATCACTGTGTGATTTCTCCCATGTGCAGGGTAAATAAATCCTTTTTCTTATTAATCTGCCTTAATTGTGGGTTGATCTTTCGGTGGACTTTCAGGGGACAGGGCAAGTTTCCCTTTGTCTCTGCAGGAGGAAGACAAAGAGGAAGGCGGTGGATGGAGAGAGGAAGGCCCGGGAGGGAGGAGGCACTCAGCAGGGTTTCCACTGAGGTTGTTCTACTAGCTTCAGGGCACAGAGATTGGACACCCGCCATGAAGTGGGGCTACTATTACCTTTTAATGGTTCTGGAGACTGGTGCCCTAAAGATGGAAAAAACTAAAGTCCCAAGGTTCTAAATGGTGAGGGCAGGTCCTGTTCAGGACAGGCAAGAACTAACATCGGTGACGAGCCCGGGCTGTGATTCTAGCCGAGATCTGCAGTCTCAGGGAGGCAGGCATGACTCTGAGTGTGTGTCTGTGTGTGCAAGCGTGTGCATGTGTGTGATTTTCAGGGCACTAACATGACCCTTGTCTGGCCCTGCTTCTTCATGAGGCTGCATTAAAGAAACAAGTGCTTTGGGAAGTACAGTCAACGGCTCCCATACTGCCCACCCTCTCTACTTTCTCTTTCTGATCCTTCTCTTGGTATTCAGACTCTTTCCCAGCTTACCACTGAAAAGCAGACTTGCTGATGCAAGAAACAGTGGGATACTCCAGTCTGAGAGTGGGCATTCCTGACAGTCATTTCCTTTATTTGTTTTTCAGGAAGATATAACTACATTCTTATTAGATTTCTTTTTGTCTTCAAATGTTTTCTGTTCATGTGCTTTTTTTTTTTTGAGACAGAATCTCACTTTGTCACTCTCCATAGAGTGTCAAGGTGTCACAGCTCACAGCAACCTCAAACTATTGGGGTCAAGCGATTCTCTTGCCTCAGCCTCCTGAGTGGCTGGGACTACAGGTGCCTGCCAGAACACCCAGCTATTGTTAGAGACAAGTCTTGCTCTGGCTCAGGCAGGTCTCAAACTCATGAGCTCAAATAATCCACTCGCCTCAGCCTCCCACAGTGCTAGGATTACAGGTGTGAGCCACTGTGCCTGGCCTGTTTATGTGCTTGTTATTCAAAATAAGGAAAAAAAAAAAAGGATGAGGAGGAAAAGAATAAAAATCATCTATAAATTATATTTCTTCAATCTTTTGTATATAAATGAATACCAAGACAGAGATGACCACAGATAATATTTTGTGGTACTTCCTTCCAGGTATTAATTCTAAGATGCATACTAGTAGGGTTAGGCTATATCTGCAGTGTTAGTCTTTATTTCCAAATCAATAGCATATAGTTAGATATCCCTTATTATTCTACGAAAACACCCTTTTTACTGGTTACATGGCATTTCATGTCATCAACACACTGTAACTTCTGTAACCATGTGTTACTGTTGGTTTTATAGTTTATCACCAGATTTTGCACGGCTGTAAAATATACTTCCTATCTCTGATTTGCCTCTATTTCTGATTATCTACTTAAGATAGATTTCTTTAAATTAACAGTATTTATTCATTTGAGAATGAAGCATATTAAACACAGACTTTTGTTAATAAACACAAAAAGCTCAAACATATACCTTAGGATAGAATTCTTAGAGAAAAACATAGGCAAGAGAACATAGCTCTGATCCCACAATTAAATATACTTCCTACATTTAAAAAGTGGACATTGAAGCAGGCATTCTATTTCTAGATTTAGACTTTTAGCATTAGCAACAAATTGTTTTCCCATCAAACCTAAAGGGGTTTAAATGCATAAAAAAGAGACACATGTCCTAGTAATGCCCGTGCCACAACGTAAGTATCTGATGTTGAGGCTACTAATTCCTGTGTGTAAAATGAAATGTTTAGCTCTGCAGATATCTCCTGGGCTTTCTACGAGTCTATGATTAGTTTAGATCGTCTAAGAGGGAGAATTCTGTCAAGTGTATTAGACAGATAGATACCCAGACAAACCAAAGAGAAAGTGAGCTGAGGCAAACAGATCTAGGGGACAAAAGTGGATACAGGTGTTCAGTGTCAGATCAGAGGACACAGGTGCTATAGGATGTGGACTCGGGGCTCAAGTGTAAATGATGTCCATTGGCAGGTTTCCATGGAGGTAGGCATTTCAAAAGGTGAAAGGATTGTGCCCTGCCACAAAATACTTGACTTTTACTTTTAACTCCAATCTTAAGACCCATTTCTTCTGAAAACAATGTTAGAACCAAGACAAATGGATATAAAAAGGTAGGCTTTAAAGAATAGGAAGGTATCAATGTCTCAAGCAAATGGGCAAGAGGCCCACGAATCCATTCTGAAACCACACTGCCATCGAAGCCAGACTTTCGTAAACACGGGGCACATTATCAAACGTGTATGGTGTGGTATGAATGCTCACAGACATTCTCAATGGACGGTAGTGCGAGCTGTAGACATAGGTCCATAGAGGGTCATGCCACAGTCTACCAGATTCAGAGCAGACGTGTGGCTCAGTTGTTGAAGGGATACCAGTCAACAGCCCCTTCTTATGCACCAGCAGGAAGTGGTACGTGCAGCACCTTTAACCTTCCTGCCTTCACCAAGCAGGTGTTATTCTCAGCCCATTTTGAAGAAAACGAAACAAGCTTGGTGCAGCCAGTTCTGTACTGACAATGGAGCTGATGCCTCCCAGATGATGAAACCACAGTAGAGAAGCTTTTAACCATTAACATCTCTGCTTCTAAACAGGAGTACTTTAAAATGTCTGTATTCAAAAGCTAGTATGAAGGGCCCAGAAATGCTTTCAGAATTAGTCCAAACATTTCATTAGGTGTCAGAAGCTGGGGGATATTCCCCAGGGAGGGAGGTCTTAGTTATCTCAGTCAAATAAAACATCCAATGTCATCCATGTTTTCCTGAAATTTTTCCTCTTATTTTCTTTAAGTACCTATGTAGGTTTTAAGATCAAAAGATGGAGAAAATGTCTACTTTTTGCAATTAATGATAAGAGTCAATGCTCTAAAAATTGATTTATGGTACTTTCCCGTCTGTATCCTTACGTAGTTCCTAGAGGCATATGTCATGTTATTTCTGTTAATACACCTGAATTAACCACAAGGCACCTCTGAGTATTTAAAAATCAATACTACTACTGTTTTTCAGAGCTAACATGTATCTTGAAAATAGGCTAAGAGATTATTCTAAGAAAGAGAACTGATAATATGGGGCCACTAAAATATAACGCAAGGTATTATTTTCAAAGAAAAAGCAACTTGATGTGTTCTAGAGAGGAATCATGACTATCTGTCTTCAGCACTCTGGTTGCGATTCTCTTAAAAAATGTGGATGTCTTCTAAACGTTGCATGTAATGATATTTAATAACTTTGCAAAAACTATTTTATTTCAAAGTCTGTGAAGCTCTGCATTCCATAGTTAAGACACATTTGCCTACCTTAAGTACCTCTTGGAATGACAAAACATCATTTGCAATTTTTTAGACCTTGGCAAGACAGTGGATACACTGGAAGATACCTCATGTAATTAGTTTTCATTCTTCCTAATCATTTGGAATTTCTGGTCTAGGTTTGCAGCTGCTGTTTAGCAACCCCACTGGCCTCTCCACTGTTAGCTGTTTAACTTCATCTGTATTTAATTTCTGTTTCTTTCATATTTCTTCTGCACATATTCCCAGATGCCTTCAGGAAATAGGTCCATTCTGAATATATCTCATAAATAAACTGTAATGGGGGAAGGCCTCTTCATTTTGAAAATGCCACACTGCTCAACAGCTGAAAGGAAGGCTCATTGAGTAATATTAGCTTGCATTTCTACGGGCGCGCTGTAAGTGTTTTTTTTCCCAGAGCACTTAACAACACAAAATTGCCTCACTCATCATGGCAAAGCAGTCACCTTTAGAGTGGTACACGAAGCTGCTTTTCAGAGTGGAGTCATACTTCAGATAGGACAAGGAATGAAGAAGAATTCTGTGCGAAGTGGCAACAGTGGGGAATTTAAGCAGGCAGAATAAAATTTCTTTGTTGGAACTGGGTCAGAATCCTGAGACTAACAAATAGACTAGACGATCCTGAGAGGGCTACCAAAAAGATATTTATTGAATAAACCCATTTTGGCTGTTGGCAGAAAACCGTGTCTATTGCAAGCGTATTATACATATTTTTCCCCCTTGTATTTATTATAAGGAAGTCTTACAAAGAGTTAAGGATTTTTGACCCAGAAAATGTGTATTTGTTCTTCCAAGCTTGATTACAGGTTCACTACTGTCATGCCATACACTTCCAAGCTAACCTTTGCAGTCTAACCATTTCTATATCTGTAAACCAAACCCAAAGTCTCAGAACCAACGCTTTCTAAACTTTATCACAGAATTGCCTTAAATGTTACCCCCCCCACACACACACATATACACATGCCTCGGTCAGAAGAAGACTGGGTCTGGCTTCCCATTTTCATTGTCATTTAGACAAATCATTTATTTATTTATTTTTAATTCTTTTGGAGATGGAGCCTCACTCTTATGCCCCAGGCTGGAGGGTCGTGGCATCAGCCTAGCTCACAGCAACCTCAAAACTCCTGGGCTCAAGTGATCTTCCCGCCTCAGCCTCCCAAGTAGCTGGGACTACAGGCACCTGCCACGATGCTCAGCTAGGGTTTTCTATTTTTAGTAGAGACGGTGGTCTTGCTCTTGCTCAGGCTGGTCTTGAACTCCTGAGCTCAAGCAATTTTCCTGCCTTGGCCTCCCAAGAGTGCTAGGATTATAGGTGTGAGTCACCGCACCCGGCCTCATTAATTTACTTTTACAGGCTAGCTAAGAACATCGCTGTGGTGTAAAAAGTCTAGAAAAATTTAAATATAATAAAAAATATAATGGTCCTGATAGCACCATGAGGATTAAAAGTGAATGAGTCACTTAACCCTTCATGTCAGTAGAACTATTAAATGATAAAGCCACAGAAGATCAATGAAAGATGTGACGGAATTAGTCTCCCAGTTCTTGCCTTCTGGACTGTTAAAGTGCGTTTCCATTGTCTTTACTCATTCGTTTGCCCAGCCACAGAGTCCCCACGACATAGAGGACACCTGCGAAGACAGACAAGCAACACTAGCCATCGTCATTCAGTGTGATGAGGGCTAAACAGGACACATGTGCCCAGTTCAATGGAACCTCCAAAAAAGAGCACTGAAGTGGCCTGGAGAGGGAACAGGGGAGTAGAGGTGACCTTCCGGGGCTGGGGTTTTGGAGTCCGAGTGAATTACTATGAGTTAAACAAGTAGACAAGAAAGAGTGGCAGGGAGCAGAGGGGAAGACTGGGTGATGGAGTCCCAGGCAAGAGGGGACAGCAGTGCGAAAGGACAGGAGACAGACACGGAAAAGCCTGATGACAGGGGACGACGGGAGAATGAGGGGTTGAGTTTCAAGGGACAGGAATGACAGGGTAGATACTCTAGCGACCAGCTGGATATCCATGACCTGGTTTAGAGAGATAGCTGCGCTCTAGGGTAGATCTCTGAAGAAAAGGGAATGCCTCTTGCCCCAAATCTTTCCTTCCAACTCTGCTGATAGGTTCTTCAGCGTTGTTGGGAATAATGCTAATGAAGCAATTTGACAATATAAATCATTTATAGATGGCATCTACTTGCTTATACACATCTAATTTATAAAATCATACATGGCACAAATTTACCAACCTCCGGCGTATTCTGGCAGCCTCGGTAACTTGCCCCCACATCGTTTTGTTCCATCCCTCACTGCTCCTCAGTTCCCTTCTCGGCAGGGTTGACCACGTCCCTTCTTCTTGCTTTCACCTTCCTCTCTTTTCATTTAACACACTAGTTATCTGACCACTGAGGCCTCCTTCGCTCACATGTGTCCCATTATGATCATCCTCAAGGTACAGACGTTGCCAAGTATTGGATTAATTCAAAACATCTCTTTTAAAATTTTACCATAGACACTGGAGCCTTTCGAAGAATTCCTTTCTCCGGGCTCCCATAACACCTCAATTATGACTCAGCCTGCCTTTTATATATGGTGGCATAAAATGACCTCTTTTCAACCCATCTTTCCTGCTAGACCTTCAGTTCTTTGAGGCTGGGTGCTAAAAATTATTTATCTTTTATTTTTTGAGTCCCCAGAACAGCAACTAGTGCAGCAAAGTTGCTGAGATAGAAGAGAAAAATTGATCAAAAGCAGGTGCTGAACGTTTTCAACAACAGATAAAGGATGAAGCTGACATTTGCCTTTTGTTCCTGCATTTGTTAACCCACATAATACAAACCAGTGGAGACAGAAACATATTCTAATGGGGTATCCTCAAGGTTGGCTTAAAAATAAAACAAAATAAAATAAAATAGAAAAACCAAAAAAATAAAAAATAAAAGAAGCCCCAATACTTATGCTGAAGGAAAGGGT
Source organism: Perodicticus potto (assembly GCA_963574655.1). Taxonomy (NCBI): domain Eukaryota; kingdom Metazoa; phylum Chordata; class Mammalia; order Primates; family Lorisidae; genus Perodicticus; species Perodicticus potto. Next base: position 72,525 of record CAUYRH010143411.1, on the reverse strand, counting down.
CCCTGTGTGCACAGCAAGCACATAGACTTAGGGTCATAGTAGGGTCCTTCCAACTCCAGGATCTAAATAGATGCAAAGAACAAACTTATGGCCTTGTCATACCTTCATTCATTTACTCCTCAGCACAGGGCTGCACAGAGGCAGAAGGGATCCCATAAATGAATAGCTCAGTAATGGAAATCTAGCTGCTTCCAACTGTCTCACTTTTAGCCCATTATGAAATAAACTAGTCAAATACAAAATGCAATGAAAGCTGTGGTTTTGCCTAACATGTTAGGTCCTTTGTCACCTAGAGGAGTGGTAGAGCGATTTATATCCCTGTATCAGAGACGCTGGAACCAGGACAGAGGTCCCGAGACGGTGGCAGGTTGCCACGGCCAACAACAGGGGCTGCAGCTGCAACTCGATTTCAAATGACAGTGACACACACACTCTGCCGTGTCGACACCAATGACACAGTTCTCAGGTGGCATCAAGGGCAATGGCCATGACTCTTCCTCTTCCACTGTGCCTTTTATTAACATAAAAGCTTACTGTAGACTGCCCGATGCATTTTTAAAAGCTCTCTGCCAGGCCGTAAATTTCAGAGCTGCCTCGCAGGGCTTCTCAGATAAGGTTCAATACTTCCTAGAACATGGACTTCACACAAGTAAAGGGAAAAGGGAAGAGTAGGGCGTCTTTTCTAAGGGCCCGAGCTCTTCAATAGCGAGCCTGGAATCCTTCTGCATGCTCGGTGTCTAAGACGTCCCCAGTCAAAATGACTGTCAGCATTAACCTATTTATTATTTTGACATTGTAGCAAAAATGAGAGGGAAGAGCCATTTTCTCTACTTTGTTTGGCTTGGAAAACAAAGTTACTGAGACAGAGAGAAAAATTGATCAAAAGCAGATACACAGGGGCATACAAACCTTCTCTATGATCTTTACACAACTGTTCTATGCTTTTATTCCTTTTAATGGATCAGTGTTATGCTGAAGAACAAAGGTCATTCTGAAGTAATGAAGTGTCACCGTCAACAGAGGGTGAATCATGTAGCAGGTGTTAAATAAATGGATGGTATTTTAAATATTTACATCTGCAAATGGAAGCCATGTTATCATTTTCTGATTACTTCCTCAGACTTTTATCTACTGAAGATTTATCTACTGAGGGACCAGTGAGCCCCTAATCCTGGGCTTCACAACTCTCACTGAAATTCCAGGACACTGACTGCCCTTCCTCTCATTGACAAACAAGGCTACTTTCTGAGTCTTAGTTTAGAAATCTGTGAAATAGGATGTTGAGAAAGTTAAATGACCCGACATATAGAAGAACCAAACACAATGCTTACCATGTAATTGGCACTCTGTGGGAGTTATTTGCTTCCACTTCTTTTTCACATCTTTTTTTTTTTTTAGTTTTGAGACAGATTCTCACTCTGTTATCCTGGGTAGAGTGCTGTGGCCTCATCATCGCTCACAGCAATCTCAAACTCTTGGGCTCAAACAGTCCTCTTGTTTCAGCCTCCCAAGTAGCTGAGACTGCAGGTGCCCGCCACAGTACCCAGTTACATTTTCAATTTTTGTTTTTAGTAGAGATGGGGTGTTCCTCTTGCACAGGCTGGTCTCAAACTCCTGAGTTCAAGCAATCGACCAGCCTTGGCCTCCCAGTGTGCTAGGGTTACAGGCGTGAGCCACCAAACCCAGTCTTCGCACCTTTCAATGGCCATATAGCTGGGGAGGGAGATGCGGGCAGTTTTGTCACTGTATAGTATATTATAAAACATTTTGTTATAACCCTCAACCTCTTGGTAGTTATTTATCATTTGCTCTCTCTGTTCCACATTGCACAGAACTGAATAATTAGGGGGAAACAAAAAAGAGACAAAATCCTATTAAATCTAATTTTACACATTAGAGGCAACAATTCCTTCCCAAACCCCCATCTGTTGGTCCACTAAAAGGTAGCTCTTTCTTATTCTGAGCATCTTTCGCATTTTCCTTTACACAGTGATTTGTCCATGGCTACAGTGAGAATCACCCAGGGACTTTCTGAACTCCCATGTCCAGGCTGAACTAGATATATCAGTATCCTGAGGTCGGCACCCAGGTGTCAGTGAAGACGACCACCCCACCCCCACCGCTCAATGGTGCTGTGACTGTGCCACGCTCACTCCTGCTTCCTGTGCTCCTCAATAACCCAAATCTCATATATTTCCACTGATAATTAAGCAAAACAAATATTGGTTGAGCAAACACCATATGCCCAGCCCAGAGTGGAAACATTTTCAACGGTCAAATTTGCCATCTATTTCACAGAGGAAATGGTGCCTTCCAAGACCTCTCTGTACCAGCTGATTATAGATCCCACTTTCTCTCCCTCTGCAAGGGACCTTGTCCCTTCAGCTGCTCTGTTTGCCTTCAGCATTGGAATGTGTGCAACTATCTGCCATTTAAGAATAACTGAAAACCAACCTCTTATGCCCAATTTTCAGGCAAGCTCCTGGAAAGCAATAGTAAGGTCCATGTCTTTTCCCCTCCTAATCATGTCTTAATTCACATTCATCTGGTTTGGGTCAGAAACTGCTCTCACACAAGTTCCAATGGCCAATAATTGCCAATGTGTGTCCTCCCTATCAGACTGGATGTAAGTGTCTTGTCCTTCCCACTATTCTGTGAGTCACACTGTGGCTCTCCCTCTCTGTCATCTCCTGCCAGTGTTGCTGCTCCAATCATTCTTTTTTTTGTTTGTTTGTTCATTCGTCATGAATTATTAGTGTGCTCACTCCAGCGAATGGGCCTGAGCCTTCTGTATATGAACTCTCTTGTTAATTTCACTCATGCCCATGACTCCATTTTCATTTTTACTTTTTTTATTTCTATACCCACTGACCTCACTCACAAATTCTAAGTCCGTATTTATAAATAGCTCACCAGAAGTCAGTTCCCATCAGATGTGTCATAGTCATCAAACCTGAGTTGCTCCAAAGAGAATATGTCCCCTGCTCTTTTTGCTGAACTTATTCTTCAAACAGCATCCTCTTTTCAAGACGGTACCATATCCTATTGCCCAAAACTGTGCTCTTTTCTTTCCTTTATTTTCATACCCAATCTATGACTAAAGTGTTGCTTTCCAATTTTTTCCCCATACAGCCATGATTTTAGTTCCAGCTCATTTCATATGATGTCTGAACAGTAATTGCAACCCTCACAGTTGTTTCTATATGTTTGTCTTTTCTTCCTTTCAACTGTGCTCCTAACTGTTGGGTAGAAATCTCGAGACCTGATCTGATTTTCCTCTTTAAATCATTTAGACTAGGGGCATTTCCTTTAAAAGGTCATCACCAGGCCCTATGGTTGTGTTATGGGCTGACTTGGGTCTCCCTTCTCCTCCCCCAGATTCATATGTTGAGGTCCTGACCTCCAGTACTTTAGAATATGATTGTATTTGGAGATAGGGCCTTTAAAGGGGCAAGTAAGGCAGAATGATGTCATATGGATGGGCTCTAGTTCATTATGACTGATGTCCTTATAAGAAGGGACTAGGACACAGACACACGGGGAGGGAAGGCCACGTGAAGACACAGAGAGGTGGTCATCTAGAAGCCTCTGGTTGATCTGAGACGAACCCTGCTGACACTGATCTGTAGGGTTTTCCAGACTGCAGAACTGTGGGGAAACAACATTCAGTTGTTTAAGCCACCTAGTGGGTGGTACTTTGTTACGGGGCCCCTAGCAGAATGACATACGCGCCTATCCTTAATTGATCACCAAAGCATAACTCAGACGTTTCCAAATCTTCAGGCTGTACTAGACACGTCTCCTTTGAGCTCCGCTTCTATGTCCCCACACTAACAAAGAGAACAACAATGAAGAGGAGAGCACAGCAGCAGGTGCCACTTCTGAAACACCTCCGATGTGCCCTGGACTCCTTTACAGATGTTTCATCATTTATACACTAGGTCGGTAACGTCCCCTGGTCCCTGGGGCTCAGTGGGGTTAAAGACAGTGTTGAGAAAATAGCAACTGAGATGCCCGTGTACACAGCAACACCTGTCACAACGGCCAAAAGGTGGAAACAAACCAAATGCTCGCTGACAGATGAATGACTGGACAAGATATAGTATATATTAATATATACAACAATAGGATACTATTACTCTGTCATACTATTATTCTGTTTTGAATAAACTTTGAGAACATTATATTAAGTGAAATAGGCAGGACACAAAAGGACAAATACTATGATTCCACTTATGTGGGGTCCCTAGAATAGGCAGATTCATAGAGATAGAAAAGAGGTTGGCGGTTGCCTGGTTGACTGGTAGGAATATTTGTGAGAGTCAGGCTCTAATTATTTCTAACGACGGTTGGCACGGGTGCTGGGACGAGGGTCTTATCCCCACACAGAGTGTGGACAAGAACCTCTAAATTAACAGGCACTAGTTCTAGGCACTAGTGGGAAGAGGGAATGGGGAGTTATTTTTTAATGGGTATAGAGTTTCTTTGGGGATGATGAAAAAGCTCTGGGAATGAATAATGGTGTTTTACACAATAATGTGAGTGTTCCTAATATTACTTACTCGTACAATTAAAAGTGGTAAAATATTTTTTTTAAGTACATTAAAGCCAATTGCAAAAAAAGAAAGAAAGAAAAAAAAAAGACAATGTGAAACCAAACAGTACTAGTATATAAGTAGCCCAGTCAAGAATTGGCTAAGTCCAGTTCCTGACTACACTCATTACTTTGGATTCTACTAGTTCCACTAAATCATCATTTCCTGGTCGGGTGTGGTGACTCACACCTGTAACCCCAGCACTCTAGGAGACCAAGGTCCATGTATCTCGACCTCAGGAGTTGGAGATCAACCTGAGCAAGAGCAAGACCCCATCTCCCAAAATAGCCTCCCAGCTACTCAGGAGGCTGAGGCAAGAGGATCTTTTGAGCCCTAGAGTTGGAGGTTACTGGGAGCTATGATGTCATGGCACTCTACCAGGGTGAGTGAGTGAGATGCTGTCTCAAAAAAAAAAAGTCATTTCCCTCATTTTTTATGTTAAAGGAAACTTGATATGTTCTAGCAACCAGATTTGCCCCAGCCCAGATACATTTTTCACTGAAATTTATTCCACCTGACAAGTGAAAGAAATAGCTGCCCCAAGAGCACACTTTTAGGACAGTAAGGCCCAAGAAATCCGTTTCTGTTTCCAACCAATTGTTGTCTACCCTTGTGGGTTGTTCAGTGATCAGCTAAATGCAGTCAGTTCTCTGGGGGCTCATATACACTCATTACTTGTGGTGTATAAAGACATGCTCTAGAAAAGAACTAGTTACCAAATATCACACCTACCTGTCAACTAAATATTCTAGTAACAGTTTTGGCTGTGGAGATAACTATGTTAATCTTGGTGGGCAAAATTTTAAATCTTTCCTTATTTTACAGAAGTTCTATTATAGCTATACCTTTCTAAAATCTATTAACTTCTATATTCTTTGCCATAACATGAGTATCTTGGGATTCTGTCTTACATAATGCTTGTTTTTTATTTAATGTTTGTATTTAATGCTAAGGAAGGGAGTGTGGTAGTCGTATGCACAGATGGGTTTAAGTCACATTTTACCACTCTTTATTGTGTGTCTCCAATGAGGTTATTATATCCCGATTTTGCCTTAGTTTCTCAATCTGGAGAATGGGAATAATAGTCTCTCTTGACAGGGTGGTTGTAGCAATGAGATGAAATAATGCAATAACATATATGTGGCATTTAGCACTGTCTATGCCACTCAATAAATGCGAACTAATTAGATCGGGTTCTGTATCTTGTTTAATTGTTTGGAAACCGTAGGTGGAATGTGCGACCTATGTAAGTAGTAGAGAGAGGATGGTGTCGAGAGGGAGAAGCCAGTGGGCTGGCCTCACAGGGACCTTACCTTGGTTAAGTCACTGTATTCATGGGTCTGAGTGTCTCTGGGCTTGCCGATCAGAGATACAGTTTGGTCCGTTCCTCGGGGTTGTGTGGTGATGAGGGGAATTAGAAGGAGGGGACCTGGTTGTCTAATAGGAATGTTTGGGAGAGTCAGGCTCTAATTATTTCTAAAAGAGGGTTGGCATGGGTGCTGGGACCTCTACATTAACAGGTCCCCCGGAGAACTCTCATTTCATCTAAGATCTGAGCTACCCAAGCCTGCGCTGAGTGACAGATGTGTTGCTCCTTAAATATGTAGACAGTGCTGATTAGGACAGGATGCATTCAGCACCTCATTCCCTGTGCTTTGGGCCAGGAAAATTTTGTCTCTAAAGAGCCTTTTGCACGTGTGTGATCTCCTGCATTATGTGTTGATTTTTGTCATTCCGATTACCCCTGATCTTCTTGCCCTCAACTCTCTATAGTCCAGTGTGATGCCAGAGCTGTGAAATCATTAATTAATCTAACTACATTTGATCTAAAAGAGAACACGCTGGTTAGGGTCGCCTCAACTCTCGTGGTAGCTCTATGTCAAAAAGAACTCTGCCTAAATGAGCTTTCCCAGCAAGGAAGACGCGCGAGTTCTTTCAGATCAGAAAAGAAAGGCTAAAACACTTTTAACTTGCAGACTCAACAGAATCTATGAAAGAGAAACAGATGAAAGGCAGCTCGCTGTGCTATCCTGGTGCTTTTTAGTATGTGATTGACATAAGGAAAAAAGAAATTCAGTTCAATCTAAGGAAGAACGTTTTTTTCTTAACAATTACAGTTCCCCCTACCTGTAATGGATTGCTTGGTGAGTCATCAAGATCCCTGTCTCCAGAAGGATTCAAAGAGGAGATGGGAATTAGGGCTGCACAGTCCTGCCAGGTCCCTCCCCAATCCACAAGTCTCTATTTTAAACCCCTTGAGGTTAAATCATGTAGAATGGACTGTAAGGGCTGCGGAACATCAGAGGCTGCTGATGAGCATTTAGGAAAGACATCCTGGAGACCGTGGCGCCTGAGCTGGACCTTGAAGGATGGCAATGATGGAGATGAGAGGACATGAGCAGACGGGATGCTCTGTACACTGAAATGGCACTGACCAAAGAACAGGGAGAAAATGAGCGGAACCCAGCGAGCCTGCCTGGCCTGTGTCCCTGCTGCTGGTCTTTCCTGGTTGTGTGTGGCAGGACGGGTCTTTGTAAATCACTGCTTTCACACTACTCCTCCTTAATAAGTTCAATGCGTCCAGGAACAAGACAGACGCCCTTCAGCTGTCTTCCAAGGGCATCCTACATCTGACCCAGCCTATTTTTCAGAATCAAGTGTGCGCTGCACCAAGGCAGGAATCCCCTGTGCCAGGCAGAAGTGGCCCCTCCTGTTGGAGGAGCCAACTCTTCCCGACGTGTCCACGCTCCACAGGGTTTGCGCCTTCTCGGCCTGTGCTGACGGTTGGCAGAGCTGGAAGGAAACGTCACATTTCACATAAGACATCCAAAATCAAATGTCATAAATCCTTCAGGTGTGACCTGATAGGTGCAGAATCTACTGACTTTTCCCCCTACTTAGGATTCCACTGGTGCCTCTCAAACTTCCACGTGCACATCCCAAGCAGGTGCGTGTTGATTCAGGAAGTCTGGGATGGGACCTGAGACTCTGCCTTCCCAGCAAACTCCCAATGGCGGTGAGTGCTGCCGGTGCAGGGACCGCACTTGCAGTAGCAAAGCTCTTGGGATAAACACCTTCCCTCTTGCTTTGAGCAACTGGCCTCCGGAGCCGGTGCCCCCTCCGATACCAGCTGTCCATGTCTTCTTGTCAGTGCACTCAGAGTGAGGCCCGGGGCTCAGCCGGTTTCCTGCCCAGTTCTTCACAGCTCTGGAGGCCTCAGCTGGTTTCCTGCCCAGCTCTGGAGGCCTCCCAGCTAATGAGGCTTCTGTCCTGACACTCCTGACCTCGCTGCCCACTGCTGTCCTTGCTCCGGCTGGTGCCAAAGCTGAGGATTGATGAGTTCCCAGAGCAGATGACTATATAAGGAAAAGAACAGGAGGTGAAGGATCAAGTCCCTCAGATAAGAAAAGAGAGGATGAAAGGGGAGATAAGTTAGAGAGAGAAACCGCGCAGGGTTGCTGACACTTTCAAGAAGTCCAGGTTGCCAAACTTTTTCTCAAATCGCTCTGCACACGGCTTTTCTCTGCCACCACACTGGCCATTTCTACAGTGATACATTTTGGACTTCATTGCATGTCATTTGTTTAGGGGTCTGCTGTACTTCTAAAATGTGATTTAAAATAGCCTTATAATTTTACGGGTACATAAAAGAGGCCAGCATTTTTAATGAACCGAAGGGTTTTTGTTTTGTTTTGTTTAGTGTTTTTCTAAGGAGAGAAATATACTTGTCCTTGTTTGATTACAGAAATAAGCCTTGACTATTATAACATTCTTTGACGATAGGTCCTTGGCTTTCCCACATTGTAAGCTCCCAACCAGTCTTAATTTTTCACCAAAAAGACCAATTGCTTCCCTATTTTTCAGTCTGGACATGGATGGGCTTTCAACAACTGCTAATAAAATAATTTCTGACTTGAATTGATAACATTTGCTACCCTGCTCTACACAGCACTGGGTTTTTAAGTGACATAGGAATCTTTTGAGCTTCTCAAACATTGATTAAAATTTGCGTTGACTCCTTTGATAACAATTCTTTGTTTCAAATGCTTTTCAGATGTTCTAAATAATTTCCTAATATTTATATAAAAACTTAGAGCATAAGGAGCTTTTGCAATAATTCAAAATAACCTTATTTTACAATGAAAAGAATGCAAAGAAGTTAAAAATGACTTAGCTAGTGTTACTGTGAAAATTACTAATGAGTGGTGTTTGGAATCCACATTTATTATATTTGACTACATTCTATTTCCTTTTAAAATTTGAGCTAAGAATTTCTTAGTTTATTATAAAAAAAGATTTAAAAACAAATTTCTTCTTTGGTAGAATGTTCCCTGGTTCAGGATAGCACAGTTCTTTCACTCAGCATAGGTTTCAGCTATTCCCAATAATTCTAAAGTACTCAGTACTATCCATTAATTACTTCAGATAATTAAACTTTAGTATTTTATTATTATCATTACATTGAGTATGTTTGTGGCAACCACAAGGTATGTGGTCTGTTCTGTGGATGGAGATGAAGCAAAATGCTTGGATATCTTTATAATATCACATTTGCAGGAGGTTCAATGTTCCTTTGACCCACATTGAATAATTCAACATGGGATGGGCCATCAAAGGTGTAGGCAAGAAACCTCCATCCAGATGACTAAGGAAAGTCATTTTTTTCAATGAACTATTTTGAAAATAACTTCATGAAGTCCTTAATTACTCTGAAGCATCAATGCAAATGGAAGGTCATAGGCTAAAATTGTCAAATGCTATAAATATTACCCACAGCTCAGGAAGAAAGGCCAATGCATGCCACAGGCACTTTAAGTATATGACTCAATACATTTTATAATCATCTTCACCCAGGGACATTAAAATGCTCTAGAGGGGGAAAAGAGCTAGGGTCTTTATTTCTCTGTAAATATTAATGCATTTTCACCCATGCTGTCATGGTTGGGGAAAGAAACACCACTCGTGACTCACGATGTTAAAGATGATATAGAATCAATGGAAGACTAAATCATCAATACATCAATCTGTGTGCTACCAGCCTAAGAGACTAATGCGAAAATTAATGACCTTTAAAATTCAAGGAATGTATATACATCAATCTAATTTGAAAAAAGAACTGAGGAAGTGTTCCATCATTCACTGCCACCAAACAGGAAGGAGAGATTAATGACATCCACTGATGAAATGCAGCACTTTGATAGTAAGATATCATTTTGTGATTGTCGCAGGCCTTGATATGATCTTGGGTTTCTTTTTTAGTGAAGGTTGGATGGGGAAAATGACTAACGGGATGTAAGAAGACTCCGTAGAGAACTTTTCTGTGATCTAAAAGCCACCTGCTCAGGAGTTTGTACCAAGAGTGCAGATTCATTTGGAGAACAGAGAAGCTCAAAAAGACTTTCACGTCTTAAAAAGCAAAAACACTTTCCTTATTCTGGTATTTTCTCAACTTATGGGTGCACAAAGTATTATTTTGACATCACAATGCCTCTGTTTGTATTTATGAAACTCTTTTCTTTTTAATTTAAAAAAAAACCAAACCCTTGAGATAAACGCAGTATCACTACAGGACAGTTCTCTGTGTTGGTTTTGCCTTTGACTACCCGAGTTGTGGAGAATCAAGAAGAGAATGGGGCACAACGTACAATTTAGATAGATAGTAACTTACAATCATTTTAAATAACACCCTTCTTTCCCCAGGGGCTATCTTGGGAACACAGACCACCCTCTTATCTTCTGTAACCCTTCTCATTTAGTGAACATCAGGCGATGGTTTCCTGTAAGTGTCGAGGAGATGATATGTTGTGCATACACTGCGTACGGATATCATGTACTATTTCCTATATATGCTCTCTACGTGCTTCTAGATATTCACAGAATAGAGATCTTTCTGCACATAGACAGAGGGAGCAGCTGAATTCCTCTCAGACTGGTGGCCTCTTATCATTTCCCATACCATTTAAACTTGATCAAAGCTTTCCCTTCAGAAAACTCTGCCTCCTTTTTCCTTTTTATTCTGGAAGCCCCTTTCTCAGCCATCCTCCCTGAAAAAACCTGAATGTCTTTCAATGGGAATGGCAGTCTGGGGGTTATAGCCTTGAGTCTCATTTCTATCAAATTTAATTCCTGTCTTCTCTTCATCACTTTCCGTTTATACTTATCCTGTCATTTATGACTTGTGGATTCAGCCCTATAATCTGTTCTGGGGGAAAAAGAAGGTCTACTTTTTTTTGACCTTTTTAATTCGGTCATTCCTTTTAAAAACATACAAGCTATCCCCATAATTAATGCTAAAGAAAACAGGCTTGGTGCCTGTAGCACAGTAGTTACGGCACCAGCCTCATATACCGAGGCTGGCAGGTTTGAACCTGGCCCAGGCCAGCTAAACAACAATGACAACTGCAACAAAAAAAGATAGCCAGGCATTGTGGCAGGCGCCTGTAGCCCCAGCTACTAGGAGGCTGAGAGAAGAGAATCACTTAAGCCCCAAAGTTTGCGGTTGCTATGAGCTATGACGCCATGGCACTACTGAGGGTGACATAATGAGACTCTGTCTCAAGAAAAAAAATACTAAAGAAAACATACACTAAGAGACAAATTTTGGGGGTGTGTGTGTGTGGGGATGGAGAGGAATAGCCAGAAGAAATTTTCCACTACCGAAATCATACCTTATTTTATTCTCAGTTTCAACATGGAAATCTCAGTTATCTGACACATGCAGCTTCCTACTAATTTGGCTGAGGTTTATCCAGCAGGGGATGAACCTCATGATAACATTTCCTTTTATTGTTTAATCACAACAAAAGAAATATGAAGACTAGCCTAAAAAGAACGGACTTAACCAGAACCGAGAACTTAGCCTTTCATGCACAAGCTAATCGCGGAACAATCTTATTACTCAAGATCATAATTAATAAACTCTCTAGCAACCAGCACATGGGGCTCTGCAGGGAGCGTACAAAGGAAACATTCAGAAGAAAGTAACATGACAGACAATCCCGTCTCAAATCCACGGCTTGATGTAACTAAGTCACAGAAGGCTGTGATTCCAGACACCTTGGTGACAAATCCCTCTGATTCAGGGAAGTGAGAGGAAATAAGGACGGACATTGAAGGCCACCCAAGGAGCTTCACAGCAGCCTATGTGGAGAATGACAGGAGTTCCACAGTTGTTAGTGGTGCCAGGAGAGCATCAGGAACGGCGCCAGAAGCCTGCTGGGGTCCCAACTAGACAGCATGCGTCAGCCGGGCCGGGGACGAAGAATGTGTGCCTGAGATTAATGCTTCACAGCTGTGATGTAAGCCTGGCTACATGCATAGCTGATGGATTTTGCAGCAGGAAACACATGAGAAATGATAGCATCCAAAGAGCCTGCAACACCAAGTCAATGATAAATTTATACCCACGGGACAAACGGTGGTGGGGATAAAGAAGGTAGCAACCCTTACCTCTGAGTTTTCTTTTCGTCCTATTTGAACAAGTTCTATACTTCTTGGTCAGGCAATTCCCCCTCTCCCATTTATTTATCATAGCTTTGAATATAGTCTCCTTTTCATTCTATGGCAGTATTCAATAATTCTCTCTAGGTCTGAAACTTTAAATTGTTCTTTCACCTTTAGGAGGTTTTTTGTTTGTTTGTTTTTTCGAGACAGCATCTCACTCTGTTACCCGGGCTAGAGTGCTATGGCATCATCATAGCTCACTTAACCTCACACTCTTGGGCTCAAGTGATCTTCCTGCCTCAGCCTCCCGAGGAGCTGGGACTATAGGCATATGCCACCATGCCCAGATAATTTTTTATTGTTTTTGTAGAGATGGGGTCTCATTCTTGCTCAGGCTGGTCTCAAACTCCTGAGCTCAAGTGATCCTCCTGCCTTGGCCTCCCAGAGTGCTAGGATTACAGGCGTGAGCCACATGCCTGGCTGAGAAGGCTTTTAAAAACATTTTTTAACATAATATTTTACATACATACAAACGTTGAGAAAATACGGTAATGACTTTTCATGTACCTATCACCCAGCCTTATCAATTACCACAGGGCCTGTGTCGTGTATAACCCCTCACCATCACCCCAGTTCAACTTGCTCATTCCCAGCTTCTTTTGAAAGAAATCCCAACCTTCCCATCATTTCTCTTCCAGGGGATTTGTAATCGAATCTTCTTCAGGAAACTGGTAGTTAAGTATGCAGCGTTTTTCTACTTCTATTGGAAACAAAGGATCTTTTGGGGGTTTTATTATTTACTTCTTGTCCACTTTAATTTTTACTAAAATTACAGCAATTGCAGCATTGAGCTCATTGCTGACAATATGCCTGGGAGCATATTTTTAGATAAGTGAGTTCAGTAGGGATTCAAAATATTTAACCCCTTTTGGGCCCTAATCGGCTATTGTAAAATATTTCCACGTGGTGTGAAATACGCGTAGGAAATACAGCCCTCAAACTGCACAGGAATTCTGTTATTAGCTCTACTTGACTCGTTAGTTTTCCTTTCCAAAGATGTTGCATGTTTTACAAGATGGATTCCTTTCTATGTGATTTGCCTCTTTATGAATCTGCGTAGTGTTTACAATCAATGCCATAAGGTTAAAACCTAAACTGGTGTTTAATTTCTTTTTCAGATTGGATTATAAATTATACAGGCAAAGACTTTCCCTTAACCTCCTTTGTGTTTATCCACAGCGCCCAATCTGGGCTCAGCACTTCTCAAAGGTTTCTCCATGTACTGGTCTACCTTCCCTCTCATCACAAAACTCAAGTATGTTTCATGAAGTGATAGACTCTTTGGTACAGGAAGAGCAAGTGTGAGTGTTGCCACTGGTCATTTCCTGTGCCCACGGAGACGCTGCTAATTGATCACTGTGCTTTTCTGTACCACATGGGGATGCAGCCTCAACAGCCTCCTCATACAAATTGCAACTTATTTTTTCTCCTTGCTGTAACCGTGTTGACAGAAGAGAAGAGAATCTTTCGTTTGGCCGTTCACCTTGCCAAATGCTCTAAGCATTCTGCAGGTCACTCACACCACTCCTGTACGTGTTTAGTCAGCTCGTTCAGGCCAGGGACTCTGTACACATGCATTCTGGTCAAAGCCTGGTTTCTAAGACAGGCGTGGAGTGGCGAGTTCAAATTCTAACACCATTACTCACCAGCTGGATGACTTTGAGCAAATCATCTAATCTCTGCCAGCTTTTGTTTTTCATCCATAAAACTTGGATAATAACATGCTCTTCTCCTCCAAGGTGTTTTGCAGGGGTCAGATGACCAAATTAATCTACTTTCTTTTTCTTTTGAGACAGAGTTTTACTCTATTGCCCTGGGTAGAGAGCTGTGGCATCATCACAGCTCACAGCAACCTCAAACTCCAGGGTTCACGTGATCCTTCTCCTGCCTCAGCCTCCCAAGTGGCAGGGACTATACCCACCCACCACAATGCTCAGCTAATTTTTCTATTTTTGGTACAGATAGGGTCTTGCTCTTGCTCAGACTGGTCTCGAACTCCTGAGCTCAAGCAACCCATCTGCCTTGGCCTCCCAGAGTGCTGGGATTACAGGCATGAGCATTGCACCTGGGTTTAACTAATGACTCCAAATAGCTTTTTAATTTGTACTACTCTACACAAATGTCCATTAACATAGAAGATATCTGAGCAGATCTTTGCCCAGGATAAGCAGGTACAAACTTAGGGAAATACCAGTTTCCTATCTTACATTCCCTCATCTATCCTATTTTGAATCTATCTTTTGTATGATTATCTTAAGTGGTTTGGGATTTCTAGGGGAGCCCTTCCAAATGTCATCTGAAGTCTAATGATGTTCCATTATATTCCACTGTTATTAGCCTCGGCTGAGGAGCATGGTGTGAGGATCGAATTGATAGGATAGAAAATTAGACAGGAAGCAAAATGAAAAGTCTGAGGCTAAGAGAAAATTTTGGAGGGCTTTGGGATACTGTTGGTAAGACCTGCTTTAAAAAGAACAGCTTCAGGTGATTTCCCTAAAGCTTTGGCCTCATCAACCTCATGTTCTAACCAAGCGACTAACTGGCCATATGTTACATTTAAACAGCTTTCCAAGAAAGCTGCTCCCGCTTCGCTCAGCTCATTGGCATATATGACAATATGGAAAAAATGCAGCGGTTAATTTTCCTAACCACCCTGAAACTAACATATTTGCAATGCATTTCATCAGCAACTTAGTAAATTGCCATTTAAGAGGTACATTACTTTTACAATAGTATCATAAAACTCCTGCTGCCAGCCATAATTCACAGGTGGTAGCCACGGAAAGTGGATTCAATACTACTTCAATATCCCTCTGTCCTGAGGTGCTAGTTTCCAAGTAACAGGCTGGCGATGTGTGTGAGCATGCTTCTACTTTGGGGGTTTTGAGTCAAAATAATTTATAAACCTATCTTTGCCTCTCTCTCTCTCTCTAAGCCTGAAATGCTCACGGGCATATCAGCAGCTGTATGGAAATTGTTCTGGTGACTAGAGGGTCCTATCTGAAGGTCACCTTGCATATTATTTGAGAAGGCGCTCCACACTTTCGGCATTCAGGTTTTTGGGTGATATTTAAAGTGAATTTTACATGCATAATAAGAATGATAAGACATGAGGTTTTTTTTTTTTCCATTGACCATGTTACACAGGGAAAAAGACATCAAGTAAAACAGGGACATAAGGTTCCGTGATGTTGGTTACTTTAAATTTTTATAGCACCTCATCTCCAATTCAAATGTCAAGTCAAATGTCAGACAAAGTAAATTTCTTAAGTACCTTGAAAATCTCTCCAAATCATTCAACCATATTTGGAAGCATCCATCCAAATGAAGACATGGCTGTCAGAACAAGAGGTGAGGACAGAGAAATCAGTGTCACTGGCAAATTGAGTAGGGAGCTGACTGAAATAGTTTTTGAGGGAAAATGCAAATTTCATTACCGATGGCTTTTAAAATTATGACTTTTAAGTTTTCTACAAAACTAATAATTCCATGACTAATTATACTTTGCACATTTTTTAAAGAAATAGACCTGGAGGAAATCTTTCCTAACACATTTTTTTTTTATTGAATCATAGCTGTGTACATTAGTTCAATCATGGGGTACAGTGTGCGGGCTTCATATACATTTTTTGATAGCTAAGCCAGACAAAGACACAATGAGAAAACTGTGAGGCCAGCTGCAGTGGCACGCTCCTATCATTCTAGCTCCTCTGGAGGCTGAGGTGGGAGGATCAATTGAGCCCACAAGTTCAAGACTACACTGAGCTGTGATTTTTCCTGTGACTAGCACTACTCTCCAGCCTGGACAATAGAGTAAAACCCTGTCTTTAAAAAAGAAAAGGAAAGGAAAGGAAAGGAAACTGGAGGCCAATATTTCTGATGAACATCAATGCAAAAATCCTCACTGAAATATTAGCAAATCAAATCCAACAACCTATCCAAAAGATTATATGTCATGATCTAGTAGGACGTATTCCAGTCATGCAAGGCTGGTTCAACATTTGCAAATCAAGGAGCGTGACACATCACATTAACAGCCTGAAAGACAAAAACCCCATCTTATCAATTGATGCAGAAAAAGCATTTGATAACAGCAATGGTCAACATCTTTTCTTGATAAAAATCTCTGAATAGTTTAGGTATCCAAGGAAAGTTTCTCAATATAGTAAAGACCATACATGAAAAACTCATAGCTAATATCATAACTGAAGGGGAGAAACAGAGCTTTTCCTCTAAGATCTGGTGCAGAGCAAGAACGCCTGCTCTACTTAGTATATTTAACACAGTACTGGAAGTATTACCAAGCGCAATTAGACAAGAAAAAGAAACAAAATGTATCCAAATCAGAAAGGAAGAAATAAAATGAGTAACCATGTGAGATGATGGCTGTGTTAATTTGTTCCACTGTAGTAAGCATTTTACCACATCCGTATCTTGTTATTGTTGTTGTTGTTGTTGTTGTTATTGTTGCAGTTTTTGGCCAGGGCTGGTTTGAACCTGCCACCTCCGGCATATGGGGCCATATGGGGCCGGTGCCCTACTCCTTTGAGCCACAAGCACTGCCCACCACATCTGCACCTTCTAACGTCACATTGTTCACCTTACATATACTCTAAAATTCAAAATCAGTAAATTTAAAAAAATGACTTGCAGGATTCCTATGGATGTGATCTTCATAATTCCTTGATTAACGGTAGTACTTCCCATATTTCCTGCACAAATTCTGCTTTGCTGTCTTTTGTGCAAAAGGGTAAAACTTTATATTTAAAAAAAAAATCACATGACTATTTTGTCTTCATTTCAACCCCTTTCAGCGACATAACACCCTAAAGCTTTACCCCTCATTCTCCTTATACTTGCCCCTCGTCTAAATTGATGTGACTTCTATGACTGAAACTTACGCCGAATTTTTTAAAATCATTGTTTCATCTTTTCAATAAAGAAAAGATAAGGGAAATGTTCAAGGAACTGCTCAGGTGACTGTAGGTAACTTTACATTTTATTCCCTTCTTTATTTCCTCTCTGTGCAGATTTGGGCAAGTTATAAAACTATTATCTGATAGGCATTTAGTTCTGGATGGAAATCTTGAGATAGCGACCAAATCCTCAATATATCAGATGAGGAAACTGAGGCTCAGACATGTATGAGATCTTGCCAGAAGTCACACAGGAATCAACTAGTGACTATATCTTCCTATGGTTTCTCAAAACCACTTAACTAAATCATATGGACATAGTTTAGCATTCGGAGCTGCATGCTGGCCTCCAAAATGACCAAATGTTATTTTTTTGAATACTCTACTTTGGCAAAGTACAGAGCAGTCATTTCTGTTTTTCCTCTTTCCTTGGCATGAGGGCAGCCTGACCTCTTGGCCAAGTGAGAAGAAAATTGAGGCACGGAAAGAGGGAGTGTCCTGTCCAGCTTGCACGATACAGCCTTTAGATCTAAGACACATTTTGTTACTTCCCCCCATCTGGCTAAGTAGTGTTCTTCTGAGGTGGACAAACAGCTATCTGTCTGCACAGGATAAATGATGAACCCAAAATAGTTTGTGTGGTCTGCTGGTAGACATAAAAAGCAGTGAGGTCAGCCCAGGGCCACCAGGAATGAGCGATAATGTATTCTTCTGCCTGCTTTGATTTGCTAACAAAATCATGCACTTTTAAAAGGAGGGAGGACAGAGTGTAACGATTGGGGAAAAAAAAAATAGAAATGTCAAGTGTAATTCTTTGAAACAGGTAGTGAAAGCTCAGGAGTATAACTGTTTTGATGTTCTGAGTCCTGCCAGTGAGTGACAGGGAAAATGAAGACCCTTTCAGACAAACCCATTGTGCTCCTGTCAAAGGTGGCTGAAATTCTGTTCAAACACCTGTTTCTAGTCTTTATGAATATTAAAAGCCTCTGTGATTTTTTTTTTCTGGAAGCAATGATTTTGAAGCGTTACAGTACACAAAAGACATCATCTCAGTCTTGTTCCGATTCACTGCCAGTCCTCAGCTTTCCCTGAGGATGTGCATAATTTAAAAAATTTGTGGCAGTTAGATTTGTAGACATAAGGCGTGTTGAAACTGAAAAACAGGGTGGCTTTTTAGAAAAATTAGTATTAGTCATTCTAATCTCATTGTACACATGATTTGCTTTCAGTTTAGTTTATAAAGGTGTGAACCACACAAATTAATATGAAATATATACAAAAAAAGGAACCTGGAAGAGATGAAGGTGAGGTTTTCCAAGATGTCATTCCATCATTAATAATTATGGCACTGTCAATTGTAAATGGAGATCAATTCCACCAGATAAATAATTCTCTGACAATTAAAATTCATGTATTTGAAGTGCGCATGGCATTCCAGAATGCAATACTTCCCCCCCCCCCCGCTACGTTTAGCCAGTATCATGATTCCTTTCAAGGTTAAATAAAGGTATGTGACATGAACCGACTGGATTTCATGTAGTTTCTTGGAGACATATATTACAGATCCAACAGACTGTGTCCACTATTGCTATTAAATCTTCTGATCACTCTTTCAGAATTCTTTTTGCTTGTTTCAAATGAAATTGTATGGCGTGAATCACAGCCCCATAAAATGATTACTTGTCATTAACTCCTAGATTTCACTAATTCCCATCTTGACTAATCACTACTTCCGTGGAGGAATCCAACCTACTCTAATCCCTAAACACTGGAGCCAAAGTGTATCACATGGAGACTGTTGAGGAGGAATTTTCTTAATTCTCCATGAAATTCAGGAGGCAAAGACTGGGGGGGGGTGTGTCAAGAAACCACATCTGGTGTAGACTGGGGGGTGGGGTCAAGAAACCACATCTGGTGTAAAAGTCTGTTTTCTTTGATGACATGATTAACCAAGCTGCCTGATCTCTACATTCACATGTAGAAAAGGACTGTCCTAGGAACCAGTGGTATCTGTGAATATGATTTTTGAAAAAATGTTGGTTATTATCTTGGAAGGAATTTTTTTCCAATAAAGAACTCATAGATTTAAAAAAAGGAAACTTTATCTGGGTTGTCTAGAATTTGTAATCAACATTTCAAATCACTCATTCACATTTAGGAGTGGAGATAAAATCAAATCTGTCTTTCACAGAGAAGGAATCTGAAAGGATTTGCCAAGCTGGACTTTTCTTGTTTGGAAGTTAATACAGATGGAGTGGGAACAAGGTATTCTCACTCCCTCCATTTTTTGCTTTGATGCCTGGGTACAGCCTCTTTCTGGCCTTCTTCAATGGCTAATTCAAGGCATTCACAAAAAATGCACAAGTGCTGCCTCCACAAGGGGAGTTACCCTCTCTGTACTGTGACAACCACGTGATTACTATTTTTCTGCTCACAGATGTCTGGTATTTGAAAATTCATCTAGATTATATTTTATTGTCTGGATCGCAAATGTTAAGACATGCCCACCCAGACCCATAACATTCCTCCATCTCAAGGAGGCAGAACTCCCCTAAGACCAAATAGGCATGGCAGAAAGCCTTTCACCCCTCTCACTAGAATTCCCAGATCCAAAAAGGCTGACCATGGTTTCCAGAACTGCGCCACCTCAGCCAAATTCAGGCTGCTGTAATGAATATCACAGACTACAACTTAAACAGCAAACATTTGTTTTTCATGGTTCTAGAGGCTGGGAAATCTGAGATCAAAGTGTGGGTCAATCGGGTGTCTGAGGAGGCCCCTTCTGGCTTTAAGGCAGCCACGTCCTAGCTACGTTGACTGTCAACTCAAGAGCGAGAAGGTGGCTTCAGTCAGGTGAGGTGTACACTCAAAGGCTCCCCAGCTCCCCCTAGAAGAACATCATGGTTCTGCAGCGGCCCCAAAGACCTGACCTCGTCTCCCTCCCTGCTTCCCCTCCACTCCGGTCTCCCACTGCTGTTCACGGTTCCTCCCAGCACTGCCACCCCTTTCACTGCTGTTTCCCTGGCAGGGCATTTATTGCTTTTGGAAATATTACCTATTTTGTTCATTAATTTAACTTTTAATTTAATTATCTAATTTATTCTGTGTCCTAACACTGGGATATATGATCCACGAGGATAGGGATTTGCTTTCGCTGTTGTTTCTCCAACTTCCACAGCAGCATCATTATGGCAAAACTCCGATCATCATGTTCTGAATGAACAAACGAATCCACGGCTCCTTTTCGTTTTGTAGCTTGAAGCCATGTAGTGTCTCCTGAAGGAGACCAGGAGACTCTCTCGGATAAAAATCTGCATCTGATAATGAATATGTGTCTAGAGGATGCCAAGTTCTACAAACAGGGTCCTTTCAGATGAACAGAGTGAGCAGCGCCCTGTGCCTGACTCTGAGGAGACGGGGCTGCTTTCTCCGCAGAGGGGCTCACGGTCAAGCCCAGGCGGTCTCCTGTGACTGTGTTACGTGCTGTGCTAGGAGAGGACGGGTAAAATCTAGCTTGTTCTCTGCTATCTCAGTCCTGCACCCTTCAGAAAGGGGTACCTTTTGGTAATTCATGATTCTGCAGGGTCGCCGTTATTTCAGTTTACAAAGAAATACGCCTCTCTGCTCTTAGCTGGCCCGAGTCAGGTGCTTTCTATGGACACCCTCCAGGACATAGAGTCCTCTTTAAGCGCTGAGCTTAACTCAGCCTTCCAGATTGATTTTTCCATTCAGTGCTGTTTGACTTTAAGCAAGTGAGCATCACTTCCTAAAGAAAACTGGGTCCAGTGTTCCCAGGAGGCCTCTTCACACAACACATCTCCCCACCGCTGATCTTCCAGGAGGGAAGCTGAGTGGGACAGAGAGCCGAATAATCTCACTTTAATACCCTGAGCTGTTTCGATTTTTGCTTCTAGATAACCGTATAGAATTTCCAAACAACTGGCTTTAAGTAGCAAGGTGGTGCTTAACTTTAGTCTTCACGACCTTCTTAATTTGAAGGTAATCTTCCCAGAAAATCATCTTTTCACAAGAACGAATTCATAATTTAATGACTTCACCAATAGTGACCCTGATGCAAAGGGAGCTCGGAAGCACAGGTTTTCTATACCTGAGATGTTTGGCCTAAAACAGTATCTAAAATGAAAATTTGCTTTTTTAAAAACGTTTTTAAAATGTCTTCTGTTTCCTTAATTTCTCCGAATCAATAAAACAACTCCAAGGATAGTCTTAAATTTTTCCTTTATTTGATTCTTTTTAATAATGACAGTGCTGTATTCACTGTCCATGGACATGGACATGGGAACAGTTTGGATTAAGTACAAATTATCTGACCACATGTTGAGGGGAGGAGAGCAAAGGATTTCTCCTTTGCTAGTGATGATGATGTGTTCGGGGTTTTCCAGCATCCCTCTCCCAGCACAGGTTAGATTCCGACATGATATTTTTCATGCTGCTGCTCTGTCATCAAATCCAACTGTAACCAGTTTGTTTCATTGATCATCCACGGGAGACGATTACACCGAGAAGGGCTTCTAACCAGCCAACAGGTCTGGGGAAGAATCTGGGCATGAAGTCATTCTGAAATCTCTTCTCAGAGCTTGCACTTACTTTGTGAGTGAGTAAAATCTGGTGTGTGATAAACGCTTCCTAGAGTTTGTATTCACATGATTAACTTAAGAGCAGTAAAATGTGTGAAAACAATCTTTATTTTAACAAAACACAGGCTATAATATCGTGTAATGAATGATCTGTGGAAAAGGCATTTCCGCACCTTTTTAGCTGTGATCTGCCTCCCAAATCTGCCCCACAGCCCCCCTCCCAGCTTCTCAGGAATCCAGATTTCTCTATTAGCCTCAGTCTTATTTACACTGATATTCTGTCTCCTGTCTTCAGCTCCACAAGCATTTTTAGTACATTACCCCCACTCCATCTCCCCTCAACTGCGGATTGCCCTGACCTGCCATGAACAATCCCCAAGTAGGGGAACCCCCTGTCTATCTCCCTTCCCTCTCCTTGCTCACAAGGTGCTTATTACCAAAACTCTCTAAAATATGGCTTCAGAATTCACTACATTATTGAATCAGCTTTATCAAAGAACTTCTTAGAATTGTCAAATTTCAGGACTTATCCTGTGTTCAAATGCTCTGTATTAATTCTGTAGCACCCGATGTGTCCTCTAATGGGGGAACTTCAATCCTTTAGTCCCTAGGCTGAAACTCCACTTTGCTCTTCTATTTAGTAAGATGATAATGACAGGGAATCCTGGCATATCCTCGGCTTCTGGTTTCTTCTGCTGTCTACCTTGTTTGTTGTCCTTGCTCTAACCAAATTCAGAATGTGGCATACAGCAAGGTTCTGTCTGTGACCTCACTCGCTTTTCTAGTTACAAACTTTCCTGGGTGATCTGATCCAGACCAGTGACCTGAAGTGCATTCTTTATGCCAATGAGTCCTAAATCTAGATTTCTACTTGCGATGTCTCCTAGAACTCCAGAATGATTTAGCCAATGGCCCACTTGATATTTACAAATGGACGTCTCAAAGTTATGACAAAATGGCCAAAAAGGAAATCTTTCTTTCTATGTCCAAGCTCCTCCCTCACCTCAGTAAATGGCACCTTTGTCTATCTAGATATGCTCCTCGACCTTCTCAGCAAATCCATATAGTAAACACTCCTCCAATCTGTTCACTTTCTTCATCACTCAGATCACTTCCTTAGTTCAAGCCAATGTAATCTTTTGCCTGGAGCCTGCAGTGGCATCTCGCTTCAGCTCCTTGTTTTCATTTTTGCTCTTCATTATTCTGCAACATCTAGAGTGATATTTCAGACATGTAAACCAGACCATGTGCACGCCGTGTAATGCTTCCCATTATAACCCTTACCTTCCACCTTCCTCTTTCCCTCTTCCCACCCTCCGTCCTCCTTCCTTGAAACCCTCTAATGACTTCCCATTATGACTTTGGCTCACAAGTCTGCACGATTGCACCCATCCACCTTTTCTTTCACTCACACTATGGTTTTCCTACTCTATTTCCACTACACCCCTCTTCATTCTGATACTGAAATGCTTCTAGCTTGTTCCCACTTTGGAGATTTTACACAAGATGCTTCCTCTGTGTAGGGCACATAATCTTTCTCTTCCTTTTCAAATGGATGGCTCCTTGTCATGACTTTTTACTTAACTACCATCTCCTCAGAGAGCTGTTTGCTAACTACCCAATCTAATCAGCCACCCAGTCACTGTCGTATCACCTGTGAAGTACTCTTACCGCTCTTTCGTATGCTAACTATTTATCTGTTTATTTATTGTCTGTCATCTGCCTTTTCCACAGCTGTGGCTGGCTTAAAGAAGGCACACATGAATATGCACTTGAGGGAAGGCTGGAAAGAAGAGAGGAAGGTGGGGGAGGAAGAAATGAGGGGGTAAGAAGGGCAGAAGGGGGAGGAGAAAAGGAAGGAGGGAGGGATGGAGGGTGAGATGGAAGGAAGAAGGGCAGGAGGAAGAGAAGGGAAGAAGGAAAGAAGGAAGGAAGGGCACTTGGAAAACATTGCTTTATTCACTAGATCTTTTTTCTAGGGCTCTGTATTCTGCCAAGTTCCATTTCAACCCCTTTCTGTGTTGTCTTCTACCTCAACTCACCTTCTTGTCCTTCCCCGCTCCACTGCTCACTCCCCCTCACCTGGCCACCTCAACAACAAAGCCAACTGCCAATAACTTCCTGGGTCTGGTTTCCTGTGCTTTTAACCTCTTGAACATTTCTGTTGGAGCAATATGATTGGAGTTCTTGCCTTGAGCTTCCAAACCTTCTTCACTGTTCACTTACATGCCTGAGACCGTTTACATAAAATTTCAGGGGGGTGGGGGACAAAGGCTTTTTGCTTTCCTCTGCATATCCTAGCGTTAGAGGCGCTGTGTCTTTTCCTTGTCTTCTCTGCCTCACTTTCTCTACCTCGGAGTTTAGGCAAGATCCCATAGTATGTGCTCAGGAAACATTTATTGCAAGAACATAGGTAAAGAAGAATGCCTCAAAATCTGATGCCTGGTGTACAGAGGGTGCCAGGAAAAAAATTGTATTGAAATTGTAATACTCAATATATACTGATAACAAGAGATGAATACAAGTCATGTTGAGCACCTCTTATAATTGCAGAAGTCAAATGTGATTTGACTATTACAAATTTAATACTATTTTTTCTTTTCTTAAAATGTGTATACCTTTTCTTTTGGTCCTCTTTGTATTGTTTCTGTCTTTGAATAACCAGCTCAAAGTCATTTTCATCTTTGTTTCCTGATCTCCCACACTGACTTCTGTCCTCATGCCTTTCCTCCTCCATAGCACTTCTTTTATAACAGAATTATATTTGACCATATGCTCATCTTTCAGCGTTTCATGCAGTTGTCTTAGTGCCACCACCGGCTGTTTCACATGTGCTGAGAAAGGTACCATCTTATATACCTGGAAGCACCTTGTCGCAATGCTTAGTTCCCAGCTCTCAGCAAATTCGCTGTACAAGGTGATAGCTCAATACCAACCTTTTAGTTTATTTTAGTTACTTGGAGTGGAGATCACAAAATTCCTGCTGATTGTAGGTTTATAGAACATCTACTGAAACTTTTAACTCAGGGTATGGTGCTACTCAGTCAACTGATTGCTCAGGCTTTCATTTTCTTTATAAATGGAGTTAATAATATTTATCTAATAGGGGGACTCAGAGGATTCTTTAATTAATGATGAAGCACATTCCAAGCTCCTCAGAGGAAATAAAATGATAAACATTATTATATCTCTTATTACTATAGATAGCAATTATTAAACTTCCTACAAACAAGAACAAAAAACAATCTTAAGCCAAACTAAGAGTTTAATAAGAAGCAGCTGGGGGTTCCCATCATTGAACTCATGAACACGCTGGCAATGATTACTATTTCCTTCAGATGCAATTAATACTGGATCAGATGAGCTTTCAGGGTCTCAGTTTCCTTACCTGTGTAATAAAGACATTGGACAAGGTCACCTCGAGGTGTGTTCTAGTTTAAATATTCTTGGCGAATCTCTGGTCTTACTGACACCGCAAATTTCTGATTGATCATCCTCCACAGTTTGATACGACAGGGTGCCACACTCAGATGGCTCCTTTCTCCTAAGAGTTCCATTTTAGCCAAAGAGTGGAATGACCAGTGAAGATTTGCAAAAAAGCATCAGAAAGTAGGTTGGTGTATAAAATCTTTCAGGTAGCTTGAATATGCAACTCAAGTTTTTGAGTTTTTGTGTCCCAGGACATTTTTTAGCTTAGGAAAGAGAATAATACAGAAATAACCTTATTCCAACCTGTACTCTACCACATATGCTAATCAGAGTGCCTCACAAATAGAAACGAATGTTCTTCATCTGTATGCTGCCTGGGGCTCAAGCTAATAATTGCTTATCAAGTTTCTCCTAGAAGCATTACAGAGCCTTGCGATCATTCAGCCCTAGCACAGGAAAGCAGCTCAGTGAAGATGGTTCAGCAACAAACCAAGCAGTGTTTGCACTTTAGAGGATGCTTATGGAATGGATGCTCTGAAATGTCCTATTAGACTGCAAGAGACACTCACAGAGATTGTTAAAACACCCTTCATTTGCTCATTCTTCCTGGTTAGAGTGTTCAGAATGGTTTTGAAAAATCAGGACCACTGGCATGGAGGGCTTTGCAGCTCACTCTTTGATCTTCAGTTCAACATTGTTCTCAAAACTCACCCAAGATAAAATGGCTTTTATCAGGCTGCCTTAAAAATTTTTTTCTTTGATGGCAAAAAATACATAACATAAATTTACCATCTTAACAATTTTAAGCGTACTGTATGCCACTGTTAACTATATGTACATTGTTGTACAGCAGGGCTCTAGAACTTTCCACTTTGCATGACTGGAATGCTATGTCCTTTAAACAACTCTCCATTCCCTCTGGCTCCACAGCCACCATTTTACTGTCTGTTTCCAGGAGTCCGACTTCTTTAGATGCCTCATATGAATGGAAAAGTATTTATATTTTTCTGACTTGCTTTTTCCACTTAGTACAATATTCTCAAGATTTATCTGTGTTGTAGCATGCATTGCCTTTGAAAACACGCAGATTTTGACCCTGAATCCATATTTCTAGTGCTTCTGGTTGAGAGCCTATTCATTTCCTAGGAAGGAAAGAAACTTCCTGAAACATTTCAACCAAAGAGCTTCAAGGCTAGAGTTTGGATTCTATGGTTCATGACACAAGCTTTAAGAGGCCAAGAAGTTCTTCCAAGTGACCTAACTCCTTTGATATGACCAAAATGACAAGATAATTTGTATTTGCTTTTTAACATACTCGGGTCATGTGAAAGGTATGTCACTGTTACCTCTGAGAAAATTAAAAAAAAAAGGAAAGAAAAGAAAAAGCAAACAGGAAGAACAGACTCCTCCTGTCCAGCAACAACATATTTTCAGTGGCAGAAGCTAATTTTTACTCTCCTTATTATATGTAGAAAAGCGATGTCTTCCAGTGGTCATCAGAAAGTGTAGTGTCTGAATCTGAGAGCATTTTGTGCCCATTAATACCCTAGCATACAATAAAAGTGTGCCTATATGCACCAGTAAATATGGGGTATTTTAAGATCCCAGTATACTTCTACCCTTTTCCCACAAAAGCTGCAGAAGAATAAATGGCATGGTTTTTAGACTAAGGTTTAATACCGCCTTTACCATTTACTATTTGGCTTTGAGCCACTTTTCTGAATCTCAGTTTCCCCATAATTTATAAACCTAATGTCACATCTGCCTCACAGGGGTGTAGAGGGAATGAGACGTGACTGAGTTTATGCGGGTCATGCTCCTGAGCTAGTGCAGTTCCTGTGTGAGATTGTATCACAATACTCAGAAGAGTGGGCAATTTAAAATTTATGCATTGTTTATTTCTGGAATTTTCCATTTAATATTTTTGGACTGTATTTGGCAGTGGGTAAAAAACCAAGGAAAGTGAAACCACAGATAATGGAAGACTACGACATAGAAGTGGCTGAGCAAACGAGATCAATTAGGAGTTGACCATTTGCTTTACAAAATGAGTCTCTGATTGACAATAAGATTAATGGCTCCCACTTTTTTTTAGCACCTCCTGGGCCTGTTTGTTTTTTCCTAGGTCTACGTGAGTGCTGAGCTTTACATAATTCTCTCCATCCAGAAAAATAATTCTTTATGGTGCCAGTTCCTCTAGAACTCATCAATGCAATTCAATTTCTCACACTGTTGTTTCCCTACAAGTTTTTAAGGTGGTTGCAATTGGTTACATTGTGGTGCATATTTATATCTCATAGAGCTTTGAAAGGCAATACAAATTAAGCCAGCCTGACCTCCCATGCAAATCATTTCCGTATTTCTTAGTCTCACAAAAAAAAAAAAAAGTCATAAAACCTGAGCTATTGTAAATTCCGGAAGGATTTAAAATGTGACATTTACATTGACCATAATTAAATCTCCCAGTTACACATACTAGCACTTGACCTAACTACTCTTTTATCCAAAAATTGTAACAATCAGCCAGTCATTACAGTCCGTTCTATTTCTCCAAAGCTTCCCCCTTGGCCCAGAGTCAGGCACCCGAGACCCATAAAAACACATGGATGTTCTTCCAACCTCCCGTTTCCGAGGTTTCTGGAACAGGTGATCATTAATGCAAATTTATGGGCCACTACAGAATTAAAAATATACATATATATGTATATATGTATAGTAGTCGAACAGAAACCATAAGATTTTCGCACTTGATTTTTAATTACCAAATGTCAAACAGGAAAGTCCCAGATTTAGCTGTCCTGATTTCTAGAAAAGGTACTGAACTAAACATTCCTTTACTAACAAAACAGAATAAAACAAAATCCTAAAACAAACCAAAAACCCTTTTGAAAGAGGGTGATTTCTTTGGCAAAAATGTGGATTTCCTCTACTTTAAAATATTGCATAAGCAATCACTGTCTCAAAGCAGGGTCTGCTGTTAATACTCCTGTCCGTGCCAGGGTGTGGCGCAGCAAAAGTCCACCACAGCCTGGTTCATGTTCTGGGTTGTACATACATATCATGGCATTGCGGGATAATTCTCTCTTATTCCTTTCCTTAAACGTTGGGTGAACTGAAAGAAAGCAAACAGCTTGGAATACTATTAGTTCCTGTTTAAATTTAAAGTGGCAACTAAGCTAAACATGGTCTTATGAAAGGGGTATTTTTAGGAATGAATGGGCTAGTCAGTCACTCCACGAGAAACAGATTTTCAACAAGCCATTGCAACATCTTGGTAAAGAAATATGTCTGCAACAGAGATCTTTGCTTTCTTAGAAAATACATTTATTTTCTGGCCTTGTTTTAAATGACTGTCTATTTGCCACAGCTAACGCTTCTCCCTTCCTGCTCGCTCTCTCGACGTGGCCAGCTCTTGTTAGTTTCCAGCAGACCCACACAGTTGCTATTGGCCCTTTGAGATTTTTCTTAGATAGCTTTTTTAGATCAGAACAAAAGTTTCGGAAACCTTTCTTTAAATTTTATTAAAATGAAGGGTCATCTATGCACATCATCAAAACCAGATATATTTTTTCATGTTAATAGTCACATCATTTCATTTCTGTTTTGCTTTCTTAAATGCAATATATTCTTTCCTCTGACACTTATTTTTCTGACTCTAAGATTAGGAAAAACTGATCATAGGAAAAGATAATTGTCACTCTGCTTGGCTTGCACTTCAAGGATAACAAAACCATTTTCTGAGATCTCTTTCAGGCTGAAAATGTTTCACCCAATCCCTGTGCATTTTTAATAACAGTAAAATAAACAAACTCTCTGATAACAGCATTTAGCATTAATTTTTAATAACCTCATGCCTTTTAACTTGCCCTTTGTATCTTGTTGGTGGGCAAAAAGCTTTCTATAGAAAATTAATCAGAAAATAAATTTGCTCCTGATGCCTTCCATATTCTTGGGATGTACGAGAGGCAATGACACAGACTGCGAAATGTTTCTGAACCTGCTTCTTCAGAAACAACCCCAAGACCAACAGCCAACATGAGAGTTATCAATTTTTTGCTCAGTAATATATTCCCCCTCTTCGTGGTTGGATTCTCCTGGCTCCTCAGTGGGGAGCTGTCTCTAACTTGGCCCTTATGACTGATTACCACCAGCCCAAGGGTCCTTGGGTTGTCTATTGGGTCAGTTTAATGATGTGAAGATAGCAATATTTATCATTCATTCAACAAACTAATGAAAGTTTACTGAACACCTGATATACACTGTCCTGGTGCTGAGCTCCAGGAGGCGCAGCAGTGATCAGTTCTGCCATAAGCTTGACCACATAGCTATGGAGACAAAGCCAGGCTTCTACACGTTCTCTTAAAAGCACCCCCATGGTTCCTTATGTGCCAGGGAATGTTCAGGACAACCTTCACATGTACCCTCCTGCAAGCCTGACACTTTCTGGCTTCAGATTCTTCATCTAAAAATGAGGAAATAAGGCTTTCTTCATTGAGTTGTTGTGAGGATTCAAATGAAAAAATGCTTATTACTGGCACAAAGTACATTCATAAATGTTAATTAACTATCCTTACTGTCACCTCTAATAATCATAATAGTTCAAGAATTAATAACTCTCATTTATTATCTGCTATGCATTTATTTGGGAGGCTCTATGCTGGACCTTTTTAGGTATATTATTTGGAATTCTCTCACTGGTCCCCTGAGATGATCACTTCAGCACAGACAGTTTAAGTAGCTAGCCTAGGGATGCCCAGGCACTGTGACCGACAGGCTGCCCACTGCCCTGAGGGGGTCTCCCTCTCAGACTACACAAGAAGAAATGGCTCATGGCTTGATCAGCAAGGTGTCACTTGGAGAATGCTGGGGTGTGAGGAGAGAATCTCCCTGGCACACTTCTCAGGAATTGAGGATGGCGCTGTTCATGGCCAGTGGTCAGGTTCACGATCCCAACACCATGGTGGGCAGAGTCCTCAGATCGCCCCAGCTCCATCTGCTCTTCCCCACTGCTGGGTGTGAGACTCCTCTCCTGGGCCACCCAAGTTGTGTGACACAGAGCAGGACCTGGGCATTTCTGGGCACTGGCTTCCTCACACATAAAATGAGAAGAGAGGTTCTGGGATTCCCTCTCTCTGGTTAAGGCAGGGAAGACGCTTTCAGGCTTTACATACAGTAATTCATTTAATTCCTCCAGTGACCCTAAGAGAAAAAATTATGATTTTACTATTGAGAAATTAGAGGCTCAAAGAAGTTAAAATACCTCCCAGCCAGGTGCAGTGGCTCACAGCTGTAATCCTAGCACTCCGGAGTCCGAGGCAGGTGGATCGCCTGAGTGCTGGAGTTTGAGACCAGCCTGAGCAAGAGTGAGACTCCATTTCTAAAAACAGTTGGATGTTGTGGTGGGCACCTGTAGTCCCAGTTACTTGGGAGACTGAGGCAAGAGGATCACTTGAGCCCAAGAGTTGGAGGTTGCTGTGAGCTATGACACCATGGCACTCTGCGAGGGTGACAAAGTAAGATTCTGTCTCCAAGAAAAACAGAAACAAAACAAAACAAAATGACAACAACAAAAACCTTCCCAAGGTTATCTAGCTACTCAGCCCAGAAACCAAAGTCTGCCCAACTCCACAAACTCTTTTCAAGCCATCACCTGCCCTTGGTTTTCTGTTCATTTCCCAGTGATGGTGACTTGGGTGTTTTCCATCTCACACCAAAGATCACAAAATATCACACGCGTTCTGAAAGGGATGGCACCCAATCTCAAGGCCTGTTCTGTGACAGGAGTTGGGATGAAGAATCATGCTGTTGTGCCCATAAGTTAGTGTCATCTTTTTGATTCATGTCTTTTAACCTGGGTTATCCCAGCATTCTTTTAATCTCTGCTTTCTACATGGCAGTGGAGTTGGAAGGTTGGTGGGAAGTCGATGCGGCCACACCTCTAACACTGTGTTACTGAGGTGGGGTGGGAGGTCACCCAACTGCACACCCTCTCACGCACTACCCTACCCCAGCCTGAATACTTGCACAGCCACACTCTTCTTGTTGGCAATTTTGCTGAAGTAGAATTTGTAATTAAATACACTCTTTGGCTTCTGTAGTTTTTTCCTATTCAAGTTATATGTTTCAAGTGGTTATTTTGCTTAATATAGCAATGTAAAAAGGAAATTAAAGTATTAGGGGTTGGATGCCAGAATTGAAACAAATACTGCTAAATACACTTACCATATTCCTACATAAAATAGCCTTTGATAGCTGGGCCTTCGAAGGTTTTGTGTGTGTGTGTTGGAGGATAATCACTTGCAGAATCCAGCTTCCACCTGATAGAATTATCCCCCATCCAGCCTTTCTGAGACCACTAAAGAACAAGATTATTCCACCAAAGGCAAATAATGCTTTAGA
The DNA here is from genome assembly GCA_963574655.1 of Perodicticus potto. NCBI lineage: Eukaryota > Metazoa > Chordata > Mammalia > Primates > Lorisidae > Perodicticus > Perodicticus potto. The sequence goes on along the minus strand of CAUYRH010143411.1, from coordinate 41,085 downwards.
AACGATTAGGAAAACCTAATGAAAGGAATAATTAAATGTTCGTTAAAAAACAAATATATCAAATACATTTGTGTTTGTGTTGAGTATCATTTCATGAGCGTAATTCTGACTGATGTCAGCATGAATCTTCATTCTCCCAGATTCTCATCCCACTGCCAAAATATTTTTCCCCTGTAGGATTGTAAAATAAAGTATATTCTGGCTCCCACCAGATCTGATAGTGTTTCACATTACCATATATAGACTTTAGCATTCCAATAATACAGCAGGGAAACAGTTCTTGAAACACTTCTCATTTTCAGCACATTATGGGTAAGTAATCCCCTTGGCCAGCATTTGTATCTGCCTGGTTACTCCTCCCACACTTGTTAACAGCATTTTGAAAAAAATCCCATTTTTAAACTCATCTGTCTAGACTTTTTTAAAAAAACCAAACAGAAAATATGTATGTCGAAGAGGGTATTTTACAAACTGCACTTGAGGATGGGATGGCTTCAGGCCATCCGTCTCTCCAGAAGTGGAGAATATTCTTGAGACCTTCATACGCGTGTGGTGAAAATAAAAGCTTCTTCACTTTCTAGAATGTTTTGCCATGGGATATTTTCACCTCCTGGGAAGCAGTCCACCTATTCCGATGCCAAGGGTGTATATCACACTCCACCTGTCTTATTCTAAAAAAGTCTTGCATTTTAACTAAAGACAAAAATACATATATATCTCACGTAAAGGCAATCATCTCTAGGCATAGTTGTTTTTCCGATGAGGCCCTCACTATGATAAAACATTTTTTTCTTGTAAGCCTTTAATATTTCTTGACCTATTTGATGCAAAGTAATAAATGTGCTTATTTCTGTTAAAGGTGAAAAACATACAAATAACATCTCCCATGTCACAAAATCATAAGTGAGTGACCTCATCATTTTTCCATAGCACTTTCCCTGTACAACGGAATGCCGCCCTCTCTAAGGAAGGTCAGCCCTGAAGGTGACACTGCTAATGCAAGTGCAGCCAGCCTTAGGATCAGAACTGTTCCCTCCTTGGTTCTAGATTCTTTCCTTCTATGAATGCAGCTTCAATCGGCATTAATTGAAAATTCTGCTATTTTGACAACCTTGTCGCCAGGAACACTCAACAAGCTTACAGTCAGAAAAAGACTCCTGAGAGTCTTCCCCATCTGTGCCAAGCTACCTGGTTCTCCTTACTTGCAGGCACGTCATTGGATTGGCAGGAGGAGACTCAGGAAGTTCTCACCTAAAGGGTACAATGTAGGGGTATATGGCACACCTGCTGGGTGAAAGACTCAGCTACAACTCGGACTCCACCTTACAAATGCAAATAATGTAACCTAATTGTATGTACCCTCATATTAACCCCTAACTTAAAAAATTTTTATTTATGTGGTACAGCCTGATGTTTTGGTAAGTGTCTACATTGGAATGATTATTTTTCTCATTTTTTTCTTGGACAGAGTCTCACTATGTCACCCTCAGTGGAGTGCCGTGGTGTCACAGGTCACAGCAACCTCTAGCTCTTTGGCTTAAGCAATTCTCTTGCCTCAGCCTCCCAAGTAGCTGGGGCTACAGGTGCCCACCACCATGCCCAGCTATTTTTTTGTTGCAGTTGTCATTGCTGCTTTAGCTGGCCGGGACCGGGTTCAAACCCGCCAGCCTCGGTGGATGTGGCTGGCACCCTACTCACTGAGCTACGGGTGCCGTCTGCATTGGAATGATAAATAACAAAGTGTATCTATCACCTCAAACATTTATGTTTCTTCGTGGCGAGAACATGCAAAACCCTCTCTTCTAGCTATTGTGAAATATGCAATACAATATAGTCACCTTATTGTGCAACAGACACCAAACTGGTATCGTCCCACCTAACTGCACCTTAGAGACTGCCCAGCACTTCCCTGTGTCCCACACTCGCATCTTCGTCTCAGAATGGGACTCTCACTAAGTACATATGATTTATGTAGATAAGCTTGCTCTGAGCTAAATCAATTTCAGTCAATATTTACTGAGTTTGCTCCACGGCGAGCTCTGTTGTCCCTCCCTCATAATGATGGTGAGAACCTACTGGTCACCTCGGCAAGAATGCAGGGTGACGGTGTGTGTGTCATGCTGAGCCCGGGCTGGCATTTAGCAGAGGGTGTGGGAGAGGGAACTGTCACTCAGGGCATCTTAATATAGATTAAAAGCAAAGATTCATCACACAAGACAGAACATTATAAATGTATGGAACTGGGGGGTGGTTAGTGGGTGGGTAGCAGAATAACTTAGATCCCAGAAACACAAATACAGTTGATGCTTGTTATTTGCAGTAGTATGTCCTGTAAGGCCCCTGCAAACAGGGAATTAGCACATCATGACCAAGGCGTTGGTCCCACAGGAAATGCACATTTAGGCTCCTGCAGGCCTCCAGTCATACCATTTTCATCAATTGATTAATATATATTCTTACTTTATGTGTTTCTATTTAAAGACTATATAGGCTTTTATGTGTGTGTGTGTATATATATATATATATATATATACATATATATATATAAAATGTATATACAGTCTTTAAGAGTACATGTGAGGACTCTATAAATATTCAATGTACGTATTAATGTTTAAGACTATACATTTTTTCATGTGTCTGAAGGCCGTGTGCCTGTCTTCTTTAGAAGGGTTTCTCTTACTAAATGCAGAACACAAATGTTTTCATACAATAACCAAGAAAATCCCATGAAGGTTATGTCAAACAGTTGGATGAAAGTGTTTCAGATTGGATATGAAGCCAGCACATTGTACCCCATGATTGCACTAATGTACACAGCTATGATTTTAATTAAAAAAGACTATATATACACACATAAAGACTACGTACATATTTGATCCATTCACACTGAACACACACACCAGCACTATCACTCGTGCCTGAAGGAAGCTTGTCTACACACGTGATTTCTCCATACGGTACATCATAGCCTTCTTGAACTTGGGAACACCAGATAGCAATCCAGTCCTGTGCTTGGGCATTTTTAAACAGTGACATTATCACAAAAGCAAAAAATGCAAAGCCAGTCTGGGTGCAGAGATCACTGTTGCTATTGTTGAACCTAAATTAAGAATGATGGAAACGCATTTTTTAAGAATATTTGGAGAATTAGGTTCTCCAAAGGACACTAAAAATAAAATGTTTAAAAGATTAAAAAAATGCAAAACCAGTGGCACTAAATAGACCACAGAAAGGACAATGTTGAATGGCACTGAGAGATGAGATAAGAAGGCAGAGCAATTCACAGTAATTCATCAGGAAGCAATTTTTTTATTCGATTGATGAGGTATCTATAATTGCTCCTTGTTCAACCTCAGCTGGGAGCACGCATGTTGGTGGACTCAGGTTTCTGCCTCTCTGCACCTGTCTATAAATGACTGTAAAAATCTCTCTAAATATTCATTGTGGTGTTGCAAATACATTTTAGTGAGTACATAACTTTGCAAATACAGAATCCGTGAATAATGAGGATTACATGTTCTGGAGTTTGTATGCTGGCTGTGCTTCTTTTCAGTTTGGTCGAGTTACCCAAGCTTTCTGAGCCTGAGTGTCCTCATGCAAAAAATGGTGGTGTTCGTAACTTTATAGGGTGGCTCAGGATTATGTGATAATGCATGTGAAGCATACAGTAGTCGTCTGATAAATGATGGCTGCATTTTTATCATCAGGAAGCTACACAGGAAAGAGAAAACATGATCGTAGAATAGAAAAATCTGATTTCAAATCCAATCCTGTTCTGTCAAATGAACCCAAGGACATCAAACTCACAGCAGTGCATCTAGATTAAATTGGAAAAGTGGGTATCCTGGAATATAATACATGCAACAAAAGCCAGTTTCATTCTTTGCATCCCCATATTAATTCATCATTAAGCAATTTTTTTTAATCCGATTGATGTAGGTATCTATAATTTTCAAATAAAAGAGGATACCCTTTCAACCCATCCAATGGTTACATAATGCCTGAAACAAAGAATCACAGGTATTCATGAGCACTCACATAACACTTTATTCTCCTTCCATATGTAAAAGAAAAAAAAGTGTGAAAAGAAACTTTACTTAGTTTTGCGGTCATTTTTACAAGTCAGATTTGAGAATTATAATGTAAATTAAAAAAGAAACTACAATCATTATTCTTTAAACTTGTCCTACATTGATTTCATTTTAAAGGGTTTCCCAATATACTCAGAAAAGGGCAATGGACAAGTTAGAGGGACTATATCCGAATTTCACCAAAGAAAGGATCCTTAACCCGGGTTAAACAAAGTGTCAGGGACTATAACTAAGATGGTGAAGCTTTGCCGTGATGATGATACAGCTGAGCACAGGGGGAGAAAGGGTCAGCAATAATCTGAATTTGGGATGAACTGGGACATTCAGCCAGAGAATCGAGAAGCTGATGAAGTGAAGAACGGTTAGAAAATGTCTTACTTGACACCTTCTCTATTAGAGAGCTCTTGATTTTATTTCATAGTCTAGTTACGTATTTCGCAGTCTATGTATTCACCGAATTTACAGACCCAGGCACGAGTAAGACATTCATCTGGAGTTTCCCTGACTCCAGGTTAGATTTTCCTTAGAGAGTCCAATGGGGTAAGGGGCTACATTCCTAGTGTTCATGGTCAACCTAGTCTTGGGGCATGTAAGGAAGGGAATAAAGAACAGCATTCTGTTAGAGCTGTCTGAGAATTGAGACTGACTCCAAATAGTGGAGTCCAGTCATTCCTTTCTTTCTTTCTTTCTTTTTTTTTTTTTGAGACAGAGTCTCACTATGTTGCCCTGGGTAGAGTACTGTGGTGTGGTGTCACAGCTCACAACAACCTCAAACTCTTGGGCTTAAGTGATTCTCTTGCCTCAGCCTTCCAAGCAGCTGGGACTACCGGTGCTGACCACAACACCGGGCTATTTCTTTGTAGTTGTTGCAGTTGTCATTGTTGCTTAGCTGGCCTGGGCTGGGTTTGAACTCTCCAGCCTTGGTGCATGTGGCTGGCGCCATAACCACTGTGCTACGGTCACTGAGCCAATCACTCCCTAAATTAATGGATCTTTAGGATGAGTGACATGCTATTTAGAGATAAAGATAAGAAAATCCTTCCTTAGGTCTGCGGCTCAGACCTCCCCTTCATGAATGTGTTGCAGTTGGTGATCTGGACTCGTTTTACAGACTGTACAACCCCATACTCTTGTAACATTTATGTACAATCTTTCATCACTCAACTTATTTTGAAAAGAGCACATGTGATCCAAAACGTGAATGAGGTTCTTATTTACACTGACCATGACAAGCCTACAAGCCCTTTATCTGTCCAGAAATTTATTATGGAAGTGGCTGAGAATTAATTTTCCCATTTTGTTTGTGACAAAAAGCGCAGCTATGGATAGATTAAGAAACTAGAATTGGGCAGAAAAACAAGACAAAGGAAACAAGAAACAAACCCAACGCTAAAGAAAACACATGGTGAAAAACTCGAAAGTTCTTGACTTCTAATACAGATTGCTTCTAACTGATACATGCGCTGTTAGTCCTCAGTTTAAATTAATAATATTCACTGGCTGTTTAATTAATGTAAATGAACAAGGTTTTAATCATACTCTTGACTATTACCCAATTTAAACTTGTGCCTTCGAGCTTTATCTTAGGAGCTTTGCTCTTTGTTAATTGCAATATCTCAAGTATTTTTAGTTTGTACCAAAACCTCTTATTTTTTTTCCAGAAAAATAAACTGAGAATTTAACAATCTGCTCCACAGAAATTTTCAATGAGTGCAAACAGGAGTTGGGAGTAGAACATATGAGACTCAAACATGATCTTGTCACATGAAATTAATTTCAAAATGTAACTGAAAATTGATCACTCTGCTTGTGTGTATGTGTGAGTGTGCTGACCATTAATCCCAGATAATACCTTTCACGCCCCATTCTAATCATTGTTAAGTAACTTCTGATTTAGATGTCAGTGTCCATGAAAAAATAAATTGGTTGGTGGTGCCTGTAGCTCAGTGGGTAGGGTGCTGGCCACATACACTGAGGCTGGAAGGTTCAAACTCGGTCTGGGCCAGCCCAAAACAACAATGAGGCAACAACAACAAAAAAATAGCCGGGCACTGTGGCAGGTGCCTGTAGTCCCAGCTACTTGGGAGACTGAGGCAAGAGAATCACTTAAGCCCAAGAGTTGGAGGTTGCTGTGAACTGTGACACAACAGCACTCTATGGAGGGTGACAAAGTGAGACTCTGTCTCAATAAAATAAAATAAAATAAAGTAAAATAAATTGGCTTATGGTTTCAAGAAGGTAAATTGTGATGATTTGTTAGAGAAGTTTTTTTTGTTGTTGTTTTTAGTTTTATTGACTTATTAGTTCCATTAGAAGACCAATATGTTGCTTCTTTTAAAATGATAAAATGATTACTGTATTTCATGGAAAATATTTAGGAATCAATCCTTTACAAAGTAAACACCATTGCAATGGTGAATAATGTGTGATCCCACCCACTAGGTCAAGTCACTCAACTATTTTTGGATAGAGGCCTTTTAAAAATAAAACATTTCCATGAGGTTTACCCAGAGAAACTCTTAAGGAAATGGCAGTCACCAGACAATACTTGTTTTGGAAAAATTTTAGGCTAATGTCATCTTATCCTGTATAACACAAAACTCTGGGTCCTAACCAATTACTCATGTAAACGTACTCTTCTTCTTCTTTTTTGAGACAGAGTCTCACTTAGTTGATCTGGTGTCATAGGTCACAGAAACTTCAGATTCTTGAGCTCAGGCGATCCTGTTGACTCTGCCTCCTGAGCATCTGGGACTACAGGTGTCTGCCACAATGCTGGGCTATTTTTAAAGATGGGGTCTCACTCTTGCTCTGGCTAGTCTCCTGAGCTCAAGCAATCCACCTGCTTCATCCTCCCAGAGTGCTGGGATTACAGGCATGAGCCACCACACCCAGCCTAACTGTCCTCCTAAAAGCCTGTTATGTGTTGAATTGTGTCCTCCCTGCCCTGGCCTACACTGGCCCCCATTCATATGTTGGAATCCTACCCACTCAGTGCCTCAGAAAGTGAGTGACCTTATTAGAAATAGGTCATGGTAGATATAATTAGTTAAGATAGGGCCATACCCATTTGGGGGTGGGTGCCCAATGCAATAAGCCCAGTGTCATGTTGACAGGGGAAATTTGGACACAGACACACAGGGAGATGCCATGAGAAGATGGTGTCTGCTGCCATAAGCCAAGGAACTTGTAGAGGCTGGAAGAGACCCTCCCCCGCGCCTTCAGAGGGAGCATGGCCCTGCTGATGTCCTAATCTTGGATTTTTAGCTCCAGAACTGTGAGCCAATAAATTTCTATTGTTGAAGGCCCTCAGCATTATTATTACAGCCACCCTAGCAAACTAATACAGAGTCTTTGGGAAAAAACAAAAAACAAACAAAAATCAAAAATCGATCTGCTCTTTGTTGTCTACACCAAATCCTGAAGTCATTTGGTTTTCAATGAGCAGAAACATAATTTCAGACTTATACTTCCTCCAAAGAATGCAAATTTTGCCCTCTTCAGATCTGGTATTTAAATCACACGCTTCTCACTTTAGCAAGCAATACAGATTATCTGAACAAGCTGGACTGTTAGAGATGGGGGTGGTAGTGTTTGTGTAGTTTGGGATGAAAAGGAGCAGGAATAGATCGAGCCAGTTTCCTGGGGCCTGCATCCGGGGAAGAGAGATGTTCAGAGTGGAGCTGATGATCAGCGCCTGGGCTTCATCTCCAGAAGGGAAGGGGAATCTGACTGTGGATGTGACTCAACAGGCATCTCTTTGTGGCTCTGCCTAATCGGTAGGGAATCTGACTGTAATGAATGGTGACCTGGTATCTTTCATTTATATTAGGAATTACGTTCTAATATCTAGTGTTTCAGGTAAAAGGCAGGGTTTGTGAGGTCACACAAAGTAAAGAAGTTCATGGGACTGATGTTTTTAAGCCCGGCAAGCACAGGAAGCTGGGAAGAAGTTGGGTGGTGAAGAGTCCTCAGCGTCTGGTACAGAGGCAGTGCCTATTGTAACTAATTGCTTTGGGCACTTGCTCCCCTTGAGGACACTAGCGCAGGGTACCCAAAACGCACCAGGGCCCAAGGACAGGCCCTTGATACCTGTTAAGTCCTTACCTCCAGTTTGTAATAAACACATAGGGACTCATTGACATAGCTAGGAAATATTATCACTAATTCTCTAAAGCCTAAGCTTTCATTCTCTCTAGACTGCCTAAGTCTCTGCTCAAAAAGCAGTAGACTCTTTCAAAGGGCATGCTATTATTATTGCCTTTGTTGTTGCTGTCACTCTATCAACCACACACATTAGGGAAAGAAAGTTAAAAGAAACAGTACACAGTAACGTTACTGCTGTATGAGAGCGTGCAGGAACCAACTCAGGTTTGAGGGCTATTCTCCATATCTTTTTTTCATGACCATAGACTTTAGAATTGGAAACTTTTTAATGCTATGATGTTTCTCCCTGTGTGTCTTCCAGATTAACCACCTGCATCAGACTAAACTGGGATGCTTATAAAAAATATAAAGTCCAGAATTCCACCCCAGACCTACTGAGTTGGAACAGGCTGAGGCTGCCACAGAATCTGCATTTTTAAAGAGTGCCCCAAGGTGATTCTTGTGCAAATTGAAGTTTGAGAGCCACTGTAGTAAAGGTTGAGGAACCAAAGGTCCCTTAGGAAAATTCTTTGCCTCTGGCACACTGAGCCTCCAGAAGTAGAACTTACTGCCAAGCTCTGTTGTTACCAAGGGCTGCAGCAGGTGCAAAAGCCTGGGGGTGCAGGAGGGTCACAAAAAGGGCACAACTTTTGCAAGGCCCACATCAGAAAGAAAGACTTGTAAACTCTGTACAAGACAGCTTAACAAGCAGATGGAGCTCACCTTAGAGGCAAGAGCCATGGTTGTAAAATAACTGGGATTCTACAAGTCTTTATCAAAGAAAATGGTGCCTTGATAGCCCGAAACAAATCCTGTCATCTTCATCTTGTCCACCTCATGAAACATTCAGCCTCAAGCACTTGCCTCTCTGTCATTTGTCTAAGGTGGACATTGGGCACATCACAAACAGATAGTTTGATTTTGGTTTCTATGAAGTTAAGAAGCAGTACCAGCTACCCATCTTCTAAATTATCTTGCAGCTGTGCTGTATCCCTTAAAATGCCTAACTTCTTCCGTTTTATAGGAAGAAAAGGGCTCTCACAGTGAGAAGGGTTGTTTCATCTTATCAAGCCATTTCAGTTCACTGGAGTTTTCACTTATAAAATAGCAGTTTCAGGATTCTTAGTAGCCTGAAATAAGAGAATTTTGTGTGCCTATCATATTCTCTGATAGAATCCAAATCAGAGTGAAAAATTCAATTACAGAGTCATTACCACATGCTTGTGTTTAAATTTCGGAGTGAGAAGGAAATAATATCCCGTATTTAAATACTGACGACAGGGCCAGGTGTGGTGGCTAACGCCTATAATTCCAGCACTCGGGGAGGCCAAGGCAGGCAGATTGACTGAGCTCACAGGTTCCAGACCAGCCTGAGCCACAGCCTGGCATTGTGGTGGGTGCCCAGCTACTTGGGAGGCTGAGGCAAGAGAATTGCTTAAGCCCAAGAGTCTGAGGTTGCTGTGAGCTATGACGCCATGGCACTCTACCTGGGGGCAACAGCTTGAGACTGTCTCTAAAAATTAAAAAAAAATAGTGATTATTGATAACAGCTCATATTTGTGAAATACTACTGTGCCTGGCACGGGCAAGTATATCTTTTCCTCTTCACAATACTTCCGTGTAAGTTTTATTACATCTATTATACGGAGAAGAAAATGAAGGCCTTGAGAGATGAAGTAATTTGTTCTGGCAGAGAACACATGAGGTCTGACAATTAAGTTTGCAAACTCATCCTAGGAAAAGTGCTACACATCTCACTGCTGACTAGCACCATGGTCACCAGATAGAGGGCCAAGGCGAGTACTTCAAAGGTGACAGTAGTGATATGCAGCAATGAGGAAAATGGCACTTTTTCTGGAATGAATTCTTGAACTTAATTGTGAGACCTTGTAAGTTAACGGCAGAGCTAGGATTAGGACTGGTGTCTGTGTGATGCTGAAACCTGTATTCTCAACCACTGAACCAACAGCTTTGTTTGTGCCTCTTTCTTATATTATGCAAGATACAGACATGGTTTCTTCTGCGGGAGGAGTAATAGCAGTTTTTCCTAATTCGAGCTTGAAGTTTTCTATTGAATGCAGTGTTCAGTATCCTTGGACAATGATGAGACAAAATAACTAATAGGGCCATAGAATACCATATATTCCCACTGCCCCTGTAGGGGTGAGTGGGACCCTGCGGTGAATTCTCAAAGAAAGATGCATCTGGAGAGTCATAGTGGGCTACAGTTAGCATAAAGATTCTCATTCATTGTTGTCTTTTTACTTCCTTTTTTAATTTCCTACTAGTTTGAAATGGGAGATAAAAAGACAACATGCTGTACAAATACGCCTGAGGTTAGTGATGGAAGGTCCAGAAACAGGTGTCAGTTTGGGACACTTGTGAAAATGACAGTATGTTTACATTTATAAAAATGCTGGTGTAGGTTATATTAATACTAATAAGAAAAGAGAGTTTAAGCGGATTTGAAGTCTGTACATACTGATAGTGGGATCACATTGGTTTCCGTAAAATCATCTCTATTAAGTATTCTGCCTCATCATTGTGCAAGATATTTTAACACTGCATTTGGTAGAAAAATTCAAGTTCAGACTATGAATTTACAAAAGGTGATAATGGTAGTCCCTACTCTTTATCGGGTGATTTTAATACGGTAGAACCTGCACCGTTGACCTCCTCCCTACATTGACCACCTCCTTAACTTGACCTAATTTTCACAAACCAGACATGTACCACATGCATGTATCAGTACACCAGGCCCAGTTCCTTATGTTGATCAGTTTGTTACAGTTCCTAGGGTGACCACCTTACAGAGTTCTGCTGTACTCGTTATCTGTGGTGCACAGGGACGCTGCAAGGTGCCTACTGGTGTCTCCACTTTGTAGGTGAGAAAACTGAGGTTCAAAAAGTTTGAGGAGTTTGACGAAGTTTGCATGAGATCCAGGTCTTTTGACATCACTCCAAGCTCTTCAGCATCTACATAAGGCTTTTTGTTTCCTAGAGAGACATCCTTGACTCCTTATGGAGTGACTCCCAATTATGACAAAAGAGATGAAATGTTTCTACTTTTCTCTCTGTTCCAGTCTATAGCATGTTTGGTCTAGGGTGGAGTAAAGGCTGATCTTATCAGAGTTCATAAACTGAGGTTTTGTAAAGCGGCGTTTTGACCACGATGGGTGAATGAATTACTTCTGGAGGCTTCTTAGCAGAAGAGCAGATGTGGAGGTGAGTAAGTCAACTTTCAAAGACAGATGCTGCTGCTTCTGGGAGCAGAAGGGCCAGAATGCTCCTTGAAATCTTCCCTGTGTCACATTTGGTCACAGAGTGTGATTCTCTTATCAGTCTCATTTAGAGTTAGGCTTACAATTGGTAAGTATTGGTCCAGTTTTCAAAACTTATAATAACAACTCCTGATATTCTTAGAGCATTTTGCAGAATGGGAAGTACTTTTTTGTACGTACTTCATGGCGAAATAAAACCAAACTAACCAACCAAAAAATAACTCAACAGGATCTGAAACTTATGACTGAGATTCAAGTCATGGTCTTCCTCAGTTTCCTTCGGTGTAAATGAGGACAGTAAAATAATAAGTGGGTCACAGCAGTGACAGCTTAGGGGAAGACTAGATGTCCAGGGGAGAATAAAACAACAGCTCTTCCCTTGCTTAGTAAGGAGTGAGTTTAAGGAAGAATGCAGTAAGGGAAATCAGAAAGAAAAAACAGTCATTTTAGCAAGGATTAAGACACATTTGGAAGAGATTTGACCTTTTCATATTCTTGTTATATGTATGGCATTTTTAACAAAGCATAGAAATTAATATTAAGAAAATATATTTGAAATACACAGTGTCACAACAGTATGGTCACATTTTCAAGTTATTATAGAAATATTGCTGGTTTCTTTAAATCTTACTATTAATGGAATGAAATTTACTCCTTTTTCTTTGGTTTAACAGCAAAATAGAAATGAGTAGAAATTAAATTTATTTACCAAAATATAATATTAAAAAGGCATATATTTGTTCAAAAGTAGACCCTTTTCCAGAAAAAGACTAAAATTCTTGAGAAGAGTTATCCCTCCAATATAATCAAATGTAATAAATTTGAGGTTATTTTTATAACTTGAAAGCCCTGGTAGTTCTCACTTAAGCTTGGATCCCTTGATGTAAATAATATGTGAGGACATATTTAGTAGTAAATATGTCTGGACATAGGTCAGGAAATTGCAACGTGTCAACTTAAGCCTATGCTGTTATGCAAGTTATACGGTCACGAAACAGTGAAGGAATACTGTTTTTTCATTTTATTTCCATTTGCCCCTTATATGAATCACATATTTACATAACACATAGAAAAAGATTATACATAAGGGAATGATTATTTTAGGGCAAGTCTTTCTACCTACAGTGATGTGAATTGGGAAACCTGGATGGACAGAGTCCACGACAAAATCATCTTCTTGAACACATAGAAGCCGATGGCTGTAGAACTGTTGGTGATGGTGAGAAAAATCCCAAGTCCTTCCTTTTCATAAGAAAAAAAAGTAGCTACTCAGGAGCTGGGAGGAGAATTGAATTTTATCATCCAAAAATACAAGTCAAATTCACTGTACTAGTTTGCTGACTCTGCCTAACAGTTCATACTTTGTAAGCTTTTCCCTTAGTATCACTAAGGGAAATTCTAGAAGTACTGAGTTTGTGCTGTGTGTGTTTCAGCACAAGGGTGTATGAGTGTGTATGTGGATGTGTAGGAGTTGAGAAGATGGAAGAATTGCAATAGATTTTTTATTAACTAAAATCTCACCTATCTTTAAGACAAGAGGTCTGACTGAAAAAAAGATGAAAGTTATCAAGAATATTCTTTTCTTTTTCTTTAAGTGAAATGTCACACCTTAAATTGTATCTTAGCCCAAGTGTTAAAAACAGTTTAATTAACTGTATCTATTTCAATAAATTCCTTGGGAGAACAGACTACCATAGGGCTCATAAAGAATGAGAGCATTAATTGCATTTGAGATTAGCCCAATTGAATTGAATTCTCACACACCGATGGCCTTTGTTCTTAAACCATAAATAATAGGTGTTTATATATCCAGCCACTGATACATTTTCTACAAAACAGCTCTTCCATCATTATGGAAAGTTCAATCTGAAAAAGAAAAGATCTCCAATCTGTGTAAACAGTGAGGTCAACTTGGAAATCACCCTCAAAAAACATCGATGGTAAATTTTATTATACGAAGTGCTTTGGGAAGCAATAGCTGGATTCTTTTGGCAACTCCAGTTCAAACAAGATTTCTAATATATAATACCTCTCCCCAAAAGATAAAACCATATTACCTAATAAAAAAATTCAATTTGTTGATAGATTAATTAAATTCCCTACCTACCCAACCCTGACTAAATCTATCCCATGGGAGTAAAATTGAAAGATGAATTTGCTAATTAATGTTAATACAGTAAATGGCACAATTAGCAAACTCACAAAAGAATGAATATCCCTTGGTGAGAGAGTCAGTACAAGTATATAAGGGAATTCTCCAACTATGCACAAGCTATTTGGGAAAGAACAACTAGAATTTTATTAAATTTGGTTTGAATGTGTGTATATATATATATATATATATATATATATATATATATATATATTTGGCTTTCCTAATCACAGATACTTGTGCGATTAAAGAATACTCAACATACCTTGTGAATGGGACAAAATATATTTTCAGGAAAAGTATATTGGCGTAGAATGCTTTTAAAGTGTTCAACAAGGAAAATTGATTGTGGGGATCTTTATTCTGCCAAAAATGGTCACAGTCCTTCTCGTGCTACATCCTATTCTTTGCAATGTAATTTGCAGAATCTCCCATCAAGATGAAAAGCACATTTCTTGATTTTTATTTTTTTAAATAGTCTTACTCTGTCATTTGGGCAGAGTGCAGTTGTGTAATCATAGCTCACTGCAACCTCAAAGTCCTAGGATTAAGTAAGCCTCCTTCCCCAGTCTCCTGGTAACTGGGAGTACAGGTGCACATCACCACACCCAACTAATTTTTTTTTCTTTTTTGGTAGAAACTTGGTCTTGCTCTTGCTCAGGCTTGAACTCCTGAGCTCAAAGGATCCTCCCATGTCAGCCTCCTAGAGTGCTAGAATTATAGGTGTGAGCCATTGCATCCAGACCACTACTTTCTTTAAGACATATACTTTACTTCTTGAGGTTAGGATGATCCTGTGACTTGCTTTAGCCAAAAGCAGGTGGTGGAAGTGATGTCATCCATTTCCAAATGTAGGCCACAGGAAATTCTGCAGCTTGGCTTAGCCTAACCTTGCCACCACCGTGTGAACAAGCCTGGACTAGGCTGCTAGAGTATGACAGAGCACAAGTAGCAGAAACAAGTCATCACATGTAAGATCATCCTACACTAGGGTGTCCTCTGCCACTCCAGGTACTAACCACAGCACCATTTGTAAGCCCAGTGGAGACTAGAAGAACCACCCTGCTGATCTTAGCCCAAATTATGAATAATTAGTTTTTTACTAAATTACGTAGTTTGGGTTTCTTTGTTACGCAGCAAAAACTAACTGATATAAACCTACATAGACCTATCAGTTTTCTTTAAAAATTTACAAGACATTGTTCATACTGCCTAATTTATAATGATCACAGATAATTATCATTATTTCTGTTATTTTTATTGACTGTGCCATTCTGTATCTTTCCATAATAGATAAAGAAAGACTTCTTTCAAGTTAGAGGGAGAAAAAGAGGACAGGCTCAAAATGCTGGCTCTGGCACTTGGTAGTTTTTACATTGGTTTAATAATTAACATTTGTGCCTTAATTTCCACATCTCTAAAATGGAGATAATGACATTATGTGTTTCGTCAGATGTGTGAGGATTCATTGAGATGGTTTATGTCAGGCACTTAGAAAATATTTCCTCAAAATGTCTTAGCTTCCTATGAAGGCTTCTGAACAATTTACCTTGAGGGATATGGCAGACATAACATTGCACAAGGTAAGATATTACGGGTGACAAGTGGCAGGTATTTTAAATAGTTAAGAGCAATAGAACTCTATTTTTTCATGCCTTTAAACAATTTTAAGCACCTAATAATTTTATATGCTACATGCCCCCAATAATTCCATGTCCTTCAGCAACTGCCTAAAACAGCTGGGAAATCCAATTACTTCACGTAATTAACAACAATGATAATATTTGTATGTGGCAAGTATTACAGATGTTACCTTGGGAACTAATGAGCTTCAAAGACATGAAGTGACTTTCCTAGGTTCACATATCAGTGAGCAGTTAAACAAAGAAAGGACTTAAGTACTCTTGACTGGAGTTGATTGTTTTAGCTGTCAGAGACTATTTCCAAGCAGGCCAAGTTTCTCATACATATTGATGAAAGAAAAGAAATCACAGCTTGTTGGAAATAAAGATTGAGATGTTAAAAAAAAAGATGGGTTGATTTGCTGATATATCTCAGTATGGGACTAATAGGCCTACGATATTAATGTCAATTTTTTTTTTTTAATATGAAAACAGGTTTCCTACAGTGGTTAGCCATCAGCGAGAACCCATCTTTCCGGGTTGCAGAATTGGATATAAAAGAGGGTGTTAATAAGGGCCTCATTGATTTTTTTAGACAGTCAGCTGTGTTTAGGAGAAAATTTAATGTTCACTTCAAGGCACAGTTAATTAGCCCCCTTAACCAAGAATTTGTGCACATCTAGCAGGTGTAAAATATAAAAACGCTATTGATAAATTTCTCACACCTCTACTGTTGCACAGAAGTATGTAACATATTGCATTGGGCTAGACTCTTCTCCCCATTGTAAATTGCTCCCTGGAAATTGCATTGGCTTTTCCAGGACCTCTTTTTGTATATAATAGGGCCGTGAAAATGACTGATACTGAGTTTGTGGTCTTTAAACCAAAGTTGAAGATGAATATTGGTTCCACAAGTTACTAACTCTTCAACTTTGGACAAGTCATTTAAACTTTCTGGCGTTTCATTCGCTTGTCTGTAAATTGGTAAAGATATCAATCACTTTGTCTGGTTATTGAAGCCCGGGGTACTGCCTGTGTGGGCAGAGGTGCTACCATTAACACAACGAGGCTTTTCCATCTAACTATCTAACTGCCTCCTGATGACTCCTGTTATCCTCGTCCCACTCCAAACATAAATATATACTTTGAATAAACTTAATTTTTTATTACTTATAATTGTCAAAAATAACTCTTGCTTTTGAAGCAATGAGATCAAAGATAAATGTGTTTTTAAGTTCTTATATTGGCATTGTACTTTTGGATGGATTCAAGGTTGAAAAGCTCTTGATACAAAATTTTTTATGTGCTTGATCTTAGTATTGTCTCTAGTGAATACCCTAATCAATATCTTGCTGTATGAATAAGTCCTTCCAAAGATTCATTTCTTATTCAGGCAACTAAAATATTATTTTGGGCACGGAGGCAGCAAGGTTACTAACATTGCCAGCGTGTACAAAACAGCAATGAAACTCATGAGCCAAATAGCAGTTCTAACACATGTACAGGGTAGAGAGGAAGGTTGGTCGTCAGTAGTATTTTTTAGCCTCACTTAATATTTCCACTGGTTTTGTCCACTTCAGCTATAATAGAACAACCCTCCTGCATAAATGAAAAGTGGTGCCCCTGTAAAGTGAAAAAAATTAACTAAAGGAAATAAAATATTATGCGAGTTTCTAATTTACAAGTGTAAATTCACGTATTCACCCAGAAATTTCTGACTCAATGAATAAAACAGTAATAAGCTGTAAAACACTTTAATGCTATAATACAGGATTTGTTTTATGCCCTGCCCATTTGTAGTTGTAGTTTTTCCACTTGTGCTAAGTTATGTAGACTATAAGTACCAAATAAATAAAAGTTTATTCACAATGTTTTTATTTTCTCTAAGTACTACAGCAGTTTCTCTGCATGATTTCATACGCAAACACACAACTTTAAGTAAAGACGAAAACTTAGCTTTGTATTATTTGTGGTTGTAAAATAATTCCTCCTCTCCACATATTCAACTCAGTGTTTTAAATACATTCTAATTTACTCTGACATCTTCCTCTTGTCCTATTGCCATTTCACGCAGCTATGACACATTCTTCACTTTTAACTATCTAATTTTAGGTAGTATTTACCTAAATTTTAGGTAGTGTAGAGGAACGGGTATTTAAAATGTTAAACTCTTTATTACAAAAAATTCCGAACATATAAAAAAAGCCAGGAAAACGAGTACAATGAACACACATTTAAAGATCACACAGATCCAACAATTACGTCAGTTTTTGTCATTAATTTTTGTGATATTGAATTTCATAAAGCGTGATATATGTAAGAGTCTCTACAATGATATTATCAGAACTATATATTAAAGAGAGTTCATTTTTCTGATATTGCCTTTAATAAAGACAAAACAATGGGAAACAAAACACATATTTTTCTTTCTCCCACTGTTTTCCAATGAGATGAGATCTGCAGTGAATTCTTACCAAGTTTTTTTTGTAGTTGTTTAATGGTGTATTTCGGCAGGAGCATTAAAGGGCACTCTGGTTGCAGATCAATATGACACTGACTAAATATAGATTAACTTACGCAGTAGACTGAAAGGAGCCATGTTGGACAAATGAGTAAATAATGTCTCCTTTAACAAGTTCATAATTATGTATTTTATTACATAAGCCCTTCCACAAACAGCTCCCGGGAACTGTTACAAACAGCGCCTGAACAGTGCTCATTCTAGCATACACACTGAGTTCGGGGCAGTCGAGAGACTAGAAGATGAAATCCTTAAAGGGAACAAAGCAATGGGCGTCACATTATTGCTTTTTCCTCCCTTCTTGAGAGGAAAGATGAGAACAAATGAGATTGGAGAAAAACATGGTCTGCAGAGACCAGAGAAACCTAAAGAAATTCATTTATCTTGGGATATTTGACAAGTGTATGGATGAGGAAGGGGAAATAAAATATTACACATGAACTATATTCTATAAACACACATACTATAAAAGTTAAATATAAATGATACATATGATTAATATAGATAAGACATCAATTAAAACATTATCTTAATAAAATATTAAGCAACCAAAAGTAGCTTCTTAACTGAGACAAAAACAAAAGGAAAAGGGGAAAGACCACACCCTGTCCTTTGGACTCTGCCCTGCCACCTCTCCCGTGCACGCTGTCCTTCCCACATGGATATTTCCCTTCTTTTCCACTTTGCTTTCTATTTATTTTTAAAAGATGCACATCAAATATCATCTCCTTTCAAAAGCTTTCCCTAACTAATCTTGGCAGCCAGTCATTTCTCTTTCCATGAGCTGTAACAAGAGCTAACATTTCTTGAGACTTATTGACTGATATGCCAAGTACTTTCTAGACTTCATCTCACTTACTTGGTAACAATACTGAGAAGGAGGCCCCTGTTATGCCCATTTCAGAGACCAGAAAACTGAAGCTAAAGATACGGAATGATTTACCCAAAGACACACTTTGTAAATATTTTTGTTAAAGCCTTTCACAGAAATACTCAAAATTATTTACATCAGCACGAATTGTGTCTTTTCCATACCACTTAGCTAGCACCCAGCAGTCCCTCCATAATGCTGAAAAATGCATAAATGCCACCTACTATTAATGTCCTCTACTACAGGCCAGAGAAAACGAAGTGACATGCAAAACTTACAAATCTGTACGAATTGGAAAGCTGTGTCATGCATTTGACTTTCTCTGTAACACCTTGGGTCATGGAGGTGCAGGTGATTCATCTCAAATGTGATTGTTCAAACAATACGTGGTAAAAATCATGGAACTCAATCCTTCTATATCCATAGGAGCAAATGGAACCTCCCGTGACAACAGAAATTTGCCCAGGGATACGTAATTAGGCAGTCAGGAATCTGGAACTCCAGCCCGAGCCACCTGACTGTCATAAGCATTCCCCCATCGGTTACTCTGTAACTAAGGTCTGCTGACGGTCATGACTCAAGGGGGCAAAAAAAGAGAGTACTCATTCCAGAAAATTAAAAAATATTTAACTAGGGAGCACATAGACTCTGTCCTGTTGAGATCACATCCACTGCCTTCTGAGTTAGCCAAATACTCTTTGTCATGATCCCCATGGTAGAACTGACCATACCGGGGAGTTCAACAGGTCTAAGTTTGCATCCTTTCCTGGCCATATACCCTGAAAGAGTACTTCCTGGTTTATGAACCTCAGTTTTCTTCCTTGCAAAATGGGAATGATTACATGTACTTCACAGGGCTAGTGGGAGGATTGGAAATATGTGTATGTTAAGATTTGCTTTCATTTTAATCCCCAAAGTCACTTATTGTTTTTAATGTACCCAGGATTTGTTGTCATGAGGCACGTTAAGACGTGCAGACATAGAAACCAATGTCATGAGGAAGAAGCGTGTGCTCACAGGTCCCCAGAAGGGAGGTTTCCCACGGAGGGCCACGCCGGTGTCCGGCAGGAACAGCAAGAGAAAGTGGGGTTTCCAGGGAAAGAAGGGGTAAGACAGGGTGGGTACATTCAGCAAGATTAGGGCTATAAAATTTGAATCATTTCACTGGGCCCTGGGTCCCAGGGCAATCTCTAATTGTCTGGTGCTGGTCCTGGGATGAAGTAGGGTAGGAGACTACAGGCTTGATGTGTGAGAGTTTGAGGAAGGAGGTGGTTGGGGGTGTTGGTTTTGCACTGTTTGGCTTGCATATGAAAGGCAGGGACCCAGGCAAAGTGTTTACTATCTTTAGGAATTAGCTAAGGCATCAGTATGCCAAAGCACCATAAGATGCCCTCTCCCCAAAAACCCTACCTCATAACTAATACACCAATCCTAGTAGGAAACTAATAGCACAACACCGAAGAGGTCTGCTCAGACATCCCTGGTACAGATTATTTGGTCAACAGCAGCAGTGTGAATGTGGGACACATTTTTCATATCATCCATGAGGTAGAGAAAGAGAGAGAAATACGACCAAAAACAAACACACAAAATAAACAAACAGAATGAATGAGAAAATCTATTTCCTCTATAAAAAGGCCGTTTCATGCACCATTCTCCTGATCAGCCTTTTCTAATTGCATAATTTGTTTTCCATTATGTAATAAAGATAAATTCCTAGGGAGCCGAGAGAGGTTTAAGATTCAGATTGTGAAGTGTTCTCCACTAACCCCAGGTTAGAGTTTCTCAACCTCAACACTACTGACATGTCGGGCCAGAGGGTTCTTTGTTCTGTTCTCTGCCCTGGGTTTAGTAGCACCTTGGGTCTCTACCCACTAGGTGCAGTTTAACCACCTCCCCCCACCCCCCGCAAAGGCACACACGTAAACGTCATCATCAGTAATGTCTCCAAGGCACTGCCAGATGTCCCCTGGGACAATAGCCCCCCACCCTCTCCCCTGTTTGAGAACCAGCGTTCCAGATGATTCATCATTTAATTGGCCACGTTTCCACCCAGTTCTTTCATTCAGGAGTCCCAAAGGTTTTTGTCAGTTATATTCACAATAATCTTTAATGGCAGAGATGTGAACTCATTCTCCTCCTTGTCTCACAAAGGAAAATGAAGCCGCAAAACACAGTGAGCTAAAATGCAAACCGAGAAGGGACTCAGGAGACGCTGCCCGAAAAGAACAAACCCCGACTCCTCGTGAAATAGATGAAAATGTGTTCAGGTCAATCTCCACTCTGGAAGGCAGGACACGGGCTTTGCCAAACTGCTCTAGCTGTGCTTGGGTGAGAAGAGAAGGAAAATGGGCTTGGATATTTTCCTGGATTTCTCATCTGCCCTTGCCTGGCATAGGAAAGCTTACATAAGCAATAGGCATCTTAGTGTTTTTTTTGTTTTGTTTTTATATACAAGATGGACATAAAAAAGTAAAGCTCTACATTGACTAACATCAGTGCTGGATGCCAAAACAGGCAAGGAGCGCTATGACCATTTGAGATTTGCTATAATAAGACAGGCCAGATGTTCACAAATACGAAAACACGTGCCAGGGGACCTCAAGTGCAACCTCCAGTGCCTTGATTTTTCTGTACTCTTGTTTGTTGGAGTCAGATTTGCAATGACTGAGAAACTACGTGGGTAAAATTGAAGAACCAAATGGAAGCTCGAAAAATAAAACCAGATGTAGATAAGGATCAAAGAAGCACATATTTTTAGAAGTAATAGATACTATTAGCACACAATAACATGTCTCATATCACATCGAGTTTGTCTTCATATTATCCAAGGTCACTAAATATTTCATTCCTGTCATGAAACAGAGATTGTTATGCCTGACACAGAGTTGAGGATATTGGATTTCAACTATGTCAAGGTTGAATTTTTTCATTTACATACCTTTAGGGTTCTTAGTTGATTAAATCATGTTGTACCTCATAAATTAAGAAAAAGTATTTTCTAAGATAGAAATGTGCATTAAGGAAACATTTGTTGAATGCAGGCATTGAGAATACAGTGGTACATAATACAGACAGAGTTCCAGAGGACCTGATGAAGCTTGTGTTCTAGAAGGAAACGATATGAAACTAGAAGATAACTTATTCTAGTGACCGAATTTTAAACACTTTCTCTCTCAACTTGCTTGTGGTTGTTCCACCCGGGAAGGCAACTGAACTAACACTTTTGAATAAACCCCTGAATTTCATATTCTTCTGAAAAGTCGATTTCAAATTCAAGGCTTTTCTAAGTTCAAATCTATGAGCTGTGTTGTTTCTGTAATTATTTTAAGTGTTAGTGATGTTTCACAGCACCTAAAAGAAGGCAAGCCTGGACTAATCAGCACAGTGATTGGAGAGAATGCCTGCGTGGTTTTATGACCAGTGAAATACTCCCCCTTCGAAATGCAGTATTTAAGTATGCAGTATATAGAAAACGGTTGATTGATTTATGCATTTTGTGGCTGCACTTTTGTAGGCGTTGGTGGGTATACCAAAGCCGTCACCCCTGAAAGCGCTAAAATTCAGAGAATATATTTACTTCCTATTGTGCAGAATGCACGTAATTCTGAGGTGCTGCCCTGATTCTCTGGAGGATTAGGTACATTTTTATCCATATTTGTTTTTGGTTCAAACCGAGTAGCTCCCCTTTTTGTTTATCAGCTTAAAGCATTTACAGAAAGCTGGAATTTGGTCTATAGAAGGATTTGCCTAAGTTTCGCCTTTTGTTTCTCTGTCCTTCTTATTTGGAGTGTTATCCCTTTCTAGAAAAGGAGGAGGAAAAAACCCTGAAAGCCGTTATTTCCTTCAGTGCCTCGAGAAGTGGAAATTTATTGCCTGTACCTTCAAAGTTACGTTTAAACACATGAGGGAGAGAAACAGGTACAGTAGTTTTGCTGAGAACTTTGGTGAGAACGGCTGAGCGAATTCATACTTTAATGCACCCCTCTCTGGTTCCAAACAGAGTAGTGGTGGAAAAACTATAAAATAAGAAAGATAAAGAAGACACAGAGATGAAGCAATATAAAATATGAATGAAATAGGAGACATGGAGTGTGGATTGAGGAGCTGCAACACGGATTCGATAGGATTCCCAGAAGGAAGGCTGGAGATGGGAGATAGCAGAGCAGAAATGGAAAGAGGTAATAGTTGAAAATTTTCCAGAAGTATGAGACCTGAGATTGTAAGAAATTACGGTGTCAGCCTCCCTAGTCCTGATAAAGGTAATCTAGAATAGAGTCAGCAATATTGTTTCTTTTTTTCTTTTTTTTTTGAAACAGGGTCTTACTCTGTCACCTAGGCTAGAGTGCAGTGGCACCATCACGCTCATGGCAACCTCAAATTCCTGGCCTCAAGCCATCCTGCTGCCTACGGCTCCCAAGTAGGTGGGAGTACAGGCCTGCACCATCATGCCCAGCTGATTTCTCAATTTTTTTGTAGAGATGGGGTCTTGCTATGTTGCTCAGGCTGGTCTGGATCCTCTTACTTTGGCTTCCCAAAGTGCTGGGATTCCAGTCGTGAGCCATGACGAGGGGCCTGAGACAGCAATATTCTAATGCCATGTTGGAGGGCCTGTCAACAGAAGGTTTAAAATTAATGGGTATTGTCTTTTAGGTGAAAGGCCTATAATAAATGCACTACCTTAATATTTATTGGGGTAAATCTAAGGACTAAGGAGATTGAATATGACACCTCATTTATTTTTTACAAACTCTGGAACACAACAGGAAGTCATAATTTGAAATACTGTGATCGGGTAAGTTTCTCCCTGTTTTCCACAAACAATATAAATGCATTCTTCTTATGATTCTATTTACAGCAATTGTGTATGTAAGTTTTTTATTGTCTGATTTTTCACTGCTCTTTTCTTTTATTTTACAGAACAAATAAAATCTAATATAACCTGGATCTGTTTTTTTGGAAACATTATGAATTCGAGTATTATAAATATAGGCCCTATTCATGAGTTTTATATTTATAAATGTACAAAATCCATGAAATCTATACCTTTGGGGACATTGGATGAAATTATAAAGGTTTGCAAAGAATCAACTGTGGATGTCTGATGAAGGTGAGTACTGATTTTTCTCTAATGCGATCAGCCTGCTGGCATTGAAAATAGCATTATTTCTCCCTTTCTTGGAGAGTCAGGAATCCTGACTTCCTGTCACCCCAGAAAAGGATCCATCTTCTTAGGGCCCTCATCTGTGACTCCCCCTTCAGCCATGGCCGGCTCCTCAACTCGCCTACTCCTGGGCTCTGCTCACTTCACCTTCCTCGACGTCCCTTTGCGGGGTGACCCAGAGCAGCTGGCTCCGTCACCTCACTCAGCTTCCTGTTTAATAACATCTGATGTTTCTCCAGGCTCCAGCATTTTCTTATCAAAACAACCCCTAGATGCAAGGGAAATCATCTCAGAGAATAGACGTATCTTTTTATTTAGTGAAATGAATACATCAATGTGATTTCATTTGGTTCTTGATATGCCCAAACATGCAAAGGATTGTGTGCTAGAAATGCTAAGAATTTACAAAAGATACTAAGTTATAATGGCTTCTGTTTTGAAGAAATTCACAATCTAATTGAGGAGCAAAGATAGGGCATTAATTTATTTGAAGAAAACTAGTGCTATATGGCAGTATGTAAGTGTCAGGGAAATGGTGAAATTATTATTAACTGTTTTAGAGCCCTCCATCCGTGAAATTATTGAGTTTTATCTTACTTAGCATTTGCCACGTTGATATCTTAATGATGATTTTATTGTTTGGCTGATGCTTATTATACACACAGGCTTCCGTATGCAAGTAGACAGGTGAGCAGGACATATATTTGGAAATTTTGTAACAATTTATACCTAACATCTGACAACTGAGATGGAAGAGGCAATATATACATTGTATTCCCCAAAAGTGCTGAAATATTTTCTGTGTGTGTTGTTTTCTGGATAATAGTGGCCTGGACTGTAAAGTTACCTCCAAAATTAAGCATCTCTGTTTCAGGCACATTCAGTTCCAGGCAGAATTGGCTTCCTGATTTTCATTATTGACATGGAAGAAGCACCGGCTGTGTCTCCTCCCAGGGTGCCAATGTCAGCATATTCAGGAGGTGATTTATTTCTGTCACTTGTATCATAATCAGCCTCAGCATCCTATCATGTAATGCATCACTGTCGGACCCCCTGACTCCTTGATAGCTCTGTCCCTGCAGAGGCTGGGAGATCAAATCACACCTGATAAGGAAAGCCAGAGCCAGAACCCAGTGCCTGCGGAAGTAAAGCAGGAGGGGTATGCTAACTTTGTGTAACCTCCCTGACAGCCCTCGATAGATGGATAACGTTGCAGTTTTCCAAGGAGCACCCTAATGTATTTGATGATAATCGCTTTGTTGGGTCCTGTAATAGAATCAGTCAACTGTCAAGTGCTACCCCTTCCTGTGCTGCCTCCTTCCTGCCTTCATGGAGGCCCCAGGCTTGATCAAGGCCCTGGTCATCTCATCTGGAGTCTACCCTTTTGTAACGTTTCAGCCCAAAGAGGTTGCTGACATGATTTTGACATCTGTCATTGACACAATCAATACCAGTACCTCAAAAACCATTTCAACTTAGTTATTCTTCAACTTCAGTCAATGCAAATAATCTCCTTAATCTGCACAAAGAA
Organism: Perodicticus potto; assembly: GCA_963574655.1. NCBI lineage: Eukaryota > Metazoa > Chordata > Mammalia > Primates > Lorisidae > Perodicticus > Perodicticus potto. Next base: position 15,703 of record CAUYRH010143411.1, on the reverse strand, counting down.
CACAAAGAATTTTTTAGGATATTAAGAAGTCCTCCTACTCCATCCATGTGTTGAGTTCATTTTTCCCGACTATGCAAAGTGTTGTGTCCTTGACTTAAAGTCTCTGTTTTTTCGTTCTTGCCATATCGCCTTCCCTTTTTTATTCCCCACCCTTGCACTTTTACAGAACTGAGACACCACTACAATAGACTTCCACTGGTGGAGCTGACCGTGAAGAGCATAGGCTATCATTGCAAGCATCTTCTCCCAGCACGGTCTGCTCCATAATATGCAGATTTACTGTTCTGTCTATGCTGAAAATGAATCTACACACCCATTGGCAATAGAGGATAGACTCTGACTGGCAGAAAGGTTTGAAAATTATCCATTGTTATGTAGCCTCATCTGCTTCACACAAGACCGACAGCTTATAAACACCAGTCATTTTGGCTGGTGATAGAGGTGGACCAAAAATACCATGAAGTCAGCCAGCACATGCCATGATTCTGACCGTGGCCCCAGTGCAATCCTTTCACCAGCTGAGTTAATGGCCTCAGGCACAAATTTGCATTCAATGATAATGAGAGACTCATGTGTTATTATGGTGGAAAGGGATTCCAGAGATAATTTGTTCCAATTTCCTCATTTTATAGCTTAACATGTAAAGAAGAGAGAGATTAAGGGACTTGCCCAAGGCCACCCTACTTTGTAAGTTTGTACATTTAAAATATTATTTTAGAAATTCCTTTCCAATGCTTTAGCTCTCCTTGATTTCAAAAGTCCAAGGAAGTACTTCTTGAAGGGTGTTCAGAGGAAGACTCTTGGAAAAGTGGAACATTCTTTTTCTTTTTTAGAGACAGAGTCTCACTTTGTCACTCTCGGTAGAGTGCCGTGGCATCACAACTCACAGAAACCTCCAGCTCTTGCCTCGGCCTCTTGAGTAGCTGGGACTACAGGTGCCCACCACAATGCCCAGCTATTTTTTTTGTTGCAAGTTTGGCCTGGGCTGGGTTTGAACCTGCCACCCTCAGTATATGGGGCCAGTGCCCTACCCACTGAGCCACAGGCGCTGCCCATGTGGAACATTCTAACACAATAGAAACTCAGACTTCTAGTTTCTATGTCTGCTCAAGGAGGGCAACTGGAGAAGAAAAGGGGAAGAGGAAGGGAATGTTTATTGAGCATCTATTAGGCATGGGTGCATTCTACAGGCTAATAAGCGGTAGTGGCATTTATTGAAGGGTTGCCTCAACCCCATGAAAAATAAACTTTTCAAATTATTATTCCCATTTTACAGATAAGGAAATGAGGGCAGAGTCACTGAGCTAACAAGTGGCATGGCAGGAGACACACGGAAAGACTGTGGTACCTGCTTCCAGGAAACTTCATCATCACTCTATGGAATGGGGTTATCCTTCGACGTCTAAGTCTAGGCTGCCTCTTTTCAGTCTGCCATGCAAGTCCATGATGTAGTCATCAAAAAAATTGATGAGTTAGGCATCTTAAGCCATGATCCAGAGAGGCTGAACTGAAATCAATTTAGCAAACTAATAAAAAGAGTAGATGCTTCAACAATATATTAATACTTCTATTTTGACTTTTCCTTCCTTCCTTTCTTCCTGTTGTGAAGGAGAGATGGGGCAGATATTAGCTAGGATATTTGGCCTGGGAAAGCTTCTCACATAGGGGCTGGAGTGTACCCTGTGCTACTCCTTCCCAGATGCCTAATGTAGCTTCCAGCACAAGGGCTGTTCAAGGAGCATGTGGCCGGTGAGATGATAATGGCAGCCCGGCACACCACTGCCACTGCCTCAACTCTTCACGGTGGGTTGGATCTGATTCTTTATCTGATTCAGGAAAGAGATTTCCTGTGGGGCATTATCTCCAAGGTGGCGGTGAATTTTAAGGCAGCTGTGCCCTAGGATGGAATGAGAACAAAGATTTAATCTGAATTCAGTCAAGAAATACAGCTTCAGGGTGTGAATCCCAGCTCTGGCAGGGGGTTGAGCAAACAGTAACAATATCACTGGGGTTTTACACTTAAGATGTGTAACTTGTCAGAGAAGTGAAATCTCTTATGGAATGTGCGTTAGGAGGATGTTGTTCAGGCAGAAGGCTGTTCAACAGAACACTTCCCTGAAGACATTTTTCAATTACAGATGCATTGCAATTAGAGATGGAAAAAGGCTGTATGGGGTCATCAAGTTTATTTTGTCTGGCAGGATGGGCACAGCCTGGGATTTTGTTTCACATCAAATACCTTCCAAAATCTATCTTATATGATTTCATGTGGGAGGCTTTGTCCATAATCTTATAATACAAAAATTGTTTCCCACTGATATCACTTGAATTTTAACTTACTTTCGCTACTTTTGTTCCAAGTGATATTTATTCATTTAATTTTATCAAATCATTTCACTACTTTGTTTCCTAGGATGAGATGATAGAATGTTTTTCCTGGACTGACCCTGAAAAATCACCTACCACAAGTTATTTATGAAAAGAACATTGAGGTTCATAGAGGCTGATTTAGGGCTTTTCCCTGCTTCTCAATCCATTACCTGTATTAGGCCTTTCACCTAAATCTCTAATCTATTACCTTTTCATTATATATAACAATTGACCACCATTTTATAGATTGTGAGTCCTTCAATGTAGGATGGGATTCCTTTATAATTATGGCGCCAGAAAAAAGTACTTAACAGCTGAAACAGCTGTTCACATTTATTATATTTTATGAAACAGGATTTGGGCAGTGCTACATCTCATGACATAGAACCAAGATTAGTGTTTTATATGGTACAATGAAACTCAAAACATTATTTTTCTTGCAAAGACATTTGCATAAAAAGCAACATTCTAAAAAACAGTCAACATTTAATAAGCTCAACATCGGCTGCAAATATTTGGTCTTGAGGGCAATTAAGTCTTCTTTAACACTGCTACAAGTCCTCATTTCTCAGTAAAATATTCTACTCAGTGTTTGAGGCTAAATGTATATTTATTGTGGGTGACAGAAGAACATTTATAGACCATGTGGGTATTTCACAAAACATGGATACTGTATTTTGTTCTTAGTTATTGTTACAGACTGCACTGTGTCCTCTAAAAGAATCATATATTGATGCACCAATCCCCAATGTATTTGGAGATGGTGGTCTTTAGGAAAGTTATTAAGGTTAAATGAGGTAGGAGTGGGATCCTAATCTAATAAGGCTTGGTTCTAGTAAGAAGAAACAATAGAGAGCTCACTTTCTTTCTGCCCTGTGAGGGCACAGGGAGAAGGTGGCTGTCTGCAAGTTAGGAAGAGAGCCCTCCCCCAGAAACTCAATCAGCTAGCACTTTGACCTTGGACTTCTAGTCTTCAGATTTGTAAGAAAATTAATTTCTGTGCTATTTTGTTACAGCAGCCATAGCAAACTAGTATAGTTATCAAGTCCTCCTTTTTAAAGTTGAAGACTTGATGACACTTGGTGAGAGCAAAGGACACATCAAAATGAGGAGGTGTTGAGTGAGGTCTAGGTGAGTGGGCCAGCAGTGATGGAGTTTTCTCAATGCTGCAGAGGGTATTAGAGATGACAGTATGTCATGGAACTCACCCCAAATCTTCCTGTTCCTCCAGTCCCTTCCATCTTCCCTATAGTCCTAACAACAGAACAAGCAATTTTCTTTCTCCCTGTAGATTCATACTTTGAGCCCAAATGGAGTGGCATCTACACGTTAAAACCATCAGATTTCTACATCATTGATTATACAATGAGATAACCCAACAATTACTGTTTTCCTCATCAGAGATGTGGAAATTCTATTATTTATCAGACATATGAACAGGCATCTGACTAAAGCCACAAGTAAATTAGTGCAGGACAGTGTCTTCTTTTAAAAATATTTTGCATTTCCTACTTTTCATTTACTTAAAGCTAAAGTTCCAAACATGAGAATGAAGTTCCCCCTCATTCAAATACAGTTGTGTGGCAATTGTGTCAGACACTGAAAATGAACCAAAAAAGGGCACCTTTAAGAAACGCCTTCTGGGGTTATGCCAACTCTTATAACGCCAAGTGGTTTTGACAAGCAGCCTAAAATCCACTAATTGCCAGGCTAAAATTCTTTCACTTGTTCCAGTTACTTTCAACTCCAACAGAAATTTGACTTGACAGGTTTATTGTGGTCCTGGGAATAGTGGGTGTGAGGGAAGACACAGCCTGACAGGTCAAAGGTCAGCGATCAGAGTCTCAACCCATTCAGCATCTTGAGATGAAATTCACTATTTCTACTTTCGGACACACCTCCACACAAGAACCTTTAAAATATTTTGGTTTCTTGCTTAGAAGTCATTGATTAATGACAGTTGACAAGACGTAAATGTACAATATAACATCTTTATATAGCATGCCCTTGGCTTTGTGGTTTTCAAAATGAGGTTGGCTTTGAAAGCATAATTGTACAGCCTGTTTTCCTGCAGCCAAAATAAAAATTAAATAAAAAATTCCTCACTTCGTTAAAAAAAAAATCTCTATTATAAGATATTCTTGTGCTCTAAGCCCCAATTAAGAAAAAAAAAACCCTCAAAAGGTTATTCAAGTTAATTGTTGTATGGAGTATGGCCTGGCTCTTTCTCTCTGATAATGACAAAATCTATTTCCCTAGTGACAGAGTGTCTCAAAGGCCATTTATCTTTTGACTACAAAGAATGTGGAGGAGTATCTATTTTAATATGTCAGCATCAAAGAGAAATTTGTTCTCACAGCCTAGAGATGCTCCCAGCACACTGAGCAAACGTTCTGAGCATGAGGTGGATTTTGGCTTTGGACCACATCTTAGGAAGCTCACACTTAACTCCTGCCGGGTCTTCACTTAACTGGGGATACTGTGGGCTTCTCTTCCAAACCTGAAGCTTGACCACCCCAAAACACAGTTTATGTGAATTCATGGGTATGGACTCTTTGTCATGTTTCTTAGACACATGAGGAATGTCTAAAATGCCTTCTGTGAAGGTGGTTGATTGCGATGGCAGCAGAGGCCAAGTCTTCACATCCAGAGAGCTCATAGCTCTTTCTATATTTTCTGGTTATTGCCCTGAGTTCTTCATTTGAATTATCTCATTTAATCCTCTTGATAGTCACATGGGTTAGTTACTTTGGCAACCCTGGTTTGTAGATGAGGAAGCAGAGGATAGGTGAGGTAAGGAACTATCTATCCCAAGGTAGTCAGAACAGTGATGTGGAAATACATGCCTCGGCTCACTGCTAGGAGGGAAAGGTCATTTGTTTAGACATAGGACGTGATTTGAAAACATTAATTTCATTATTGAGAATCACGAGGCATGCTTATATATTTCAGAACTGTAACCATCTCTGGTCCTCAGTGGTAGAACTGAAGTATTCTTGTAATCATAGCTATATCCTTGGAATCTCAAGGCAATTTCCATACCCACAGCAGCTACTTACTGGGGTTGGTTGAGTGGGGAGGGTTCATGCAAGCTCTAAAGAGGAATGGATTGTGGAGGAAGAGGGAGGAAGCTCAGAAGACCAGGAAAGTTTTAACTCCATTGAGAACTACAGATCAGGTTCCCCTAACAGGATATGGGGACACTTGTTCAAAAGAGACAAAAGGAAACACAGTGGCAAAGTTGGTACTGGAAACAGTGAGGCCTTAGAGGTTGCATCCATAGGTTTTAGGTGTAGGTGCTTTCTGTTTCTTACACTCCTCTGTCTTAGATTTCCCTTGGGGGTGTGAGTGGTGGGGGACATACACACATAGAGAGGCACGCACCTTCATATACACAGTCATATACAGACATACACTTGCACAGATACACGGATACAGATACACTCACAGACCCAACACACCTATACAGGTGCACACACAAACATATTAGGGTTAACCTAAAAAAACACAGCATGCTCTATTAAATTTCAGGAAAACAACACTGTTAGTATAATTACACGAAATATGCCCTTCCTAAAAAATTGCTCACTTATATGAAATTCAAATTTAACTATACACATTGTACTTTAATTTAGCAACACTAAGAAATATATACGTGTACATATGTATGCGTAAACACATACACATAACATATGTATGCATATATTTAAATCTATGTACTGCATAGGTAATTGTATATAACATACCCTGACCCTAACATGAGGTTAGCACCCTGCCCTGATAAATACCCTTTTACCCTATATTTTCCTTGTGTAGAAGTATTTACACTTGTCACTTCATCTTCAAGGCCTGTTTTTCCCTTTAGATTGTAAGATCTATGATGACTGTGACTATTTTACAGACTTAGAACCCCAGCACAAAACATAGTTGATGAATTAAAGAACATAAAACACACATAATGGGAGGTACCAGTGGCTCAAAGGAGTAGGGCACTGGCCCCATATACCGGAGGTGGCAGGTTCAAAACCCAGCCTCGGGCAAAAAACAAACAAACAAACAAAAAAAACCCCCTAAAACACATAAAACTCCATATCCAGAATTTGGCCAAAAGATTAACCTAACTATAAAGAGCAGAGAGGACTTGTCCAGCTGTGCACAGAAGCTTGAGTCAGCCACCAAAACCCAGTAAAGAGATAAAGGGCCAAAATTTAAAGGTCTTTCCTTATGTGACAAAATGAATCCGTTCACTTCCATGTTTTTAATCTCACTGATTTTGAGTAAGCATCTTAAATAATATTCTTTCTCTTTGTACTTGGGCTAAAATTACGGGGTAGTAGTAATTTTTCACATGCACGTTTCCCAAACCCTGACCAACACCGTGAACCCTTCCAGAATGCCACATGCCCACCGGCTTCCGTTTTCATATTTTACAGCACAATCAGGACGTTTCCCTTGCCTCCAGTTCTGTTACTATGAGTGCCACTTAGAAATTTTTATTTTTGCCAAAAGCATTCAAACCAGGGGATGAAAGAGAAGCCAGAAATGGAGGCTGCCTTCTACTCCACATTACATTAGTGGCATTTTAAAATTACAGCCTCATCAACTTCCTTAAGAAATACTACATTTTTCATGGCTGTGATTAAGTAACACTCACTTTGCACAGCACCCGTGGTGACACAGCTCCATTACAAAGGCCTCCTGGGTGGCGTTCAGGTCATTAGAAACTACACAAGTTATTAGGGAGCACAGCAAAAGCTGCTAACCAACCCTTAGAATTATGGTTTCCTTTTTAATTGTGGCAAAGAATAAAGACTGAAGTCATTATGGTTTCGGAGTTGAATAAAATAGGCAAGTGGAATCTACACAGGCACACGTACACACACACACACACACACACACACACACATGAGTCACACAGTTCGAATATATTTTTCAGAAGGTTTTCTCAGAGAGTTCTTAGCCTAACTGTCCTGATCTCAAGAACGAGGGTTTCGTTTCTGGATTCCTCAAGTTCCCTGGGTCACCTCACTCCAGACACTCAACCTTCATGTGTTATCAACACGGACAGGTTTCAGCGACTTGGTGTCCTATGCTGACGCTTTAACTTCCCGAATGCCTCTACTATGGACCTGTACCCTTAACTCAGGGTTACACTCCACTTCATGACACGAAATCCCACGAGTGGGCACGACTGAAGGGCACGGCCACTTTCTCTGCTGTTGGCCAGCACGGTATACTCCCCTGGCTGTCCAGGCCCGTGAGGTAATTTTGGTTAGGACGCCCTAGTGTAGTGGTTCTCAACCTGTGCATCGCGACCCACAGGAACTGAATTAAAGGGCCACGGCATTAGGAAGGTTGGGAACCACTGCCCTAGTGGGTAAGGGACGTGAACGTCACCCACTGCAATACCCAGCGTGTGTCAGTGTCACAACAGTCGGCCTGCTTGTCTTGAGCGCCTCGTAGCATGGGAAACGCATGGCGTGCTAACTGATCTTCAGGGAAGTATCTGCCTTGTGTGGGGAGTGATTGACTACATGGCACCCTTTCCCCTGAGCTAGCGCTAAACCCAGGCCCCAGATGCACTCCTGGCTCTCCATCTTTTGCATGACATATAAAAATGAAGTGCCACACACTCCAGGCTATTACGGATCCCACGGCACTTTTAGGAAGACTGGAGGCTTTAGCCTGAGCATGTGGCTAAGTGCCAGCTCGGAGCGCCAAGTCCCAGCTACTCAAAATCTTTCTGTGCTTTATGGATTGTTCTGTTGTTTGCTCCGAAGATTAACTAGCATACAGCAGGAGTCATTTATCTGTTAACACATTATTTTTTTGCCCCCAGAGGTGGCTGCATTTCAGCAGGGGATTTAAGCAACCTCTGTGTAAAATATTGTAGCACGTTGAAGAGAGTAAATGCTACATAAAATAAATTATGTGATAATCAAGTGGGCGTGTTCTTATAAAGAAACTTACTTTTTATAAAAACTATAAAATTGTGAACTATGAAGGGGGGGAGATAGGAGGAGAAATTGTATTTTTGTGCCAGTTCAACATCTTCTCATCAAGTTAGAAGGGGGCATTTTTCATACAGACCCAGCACACAGGCTTCTATTCTGTCCAGGAGGAAACTTAGTTCATATGAGCATCATTTTTCCATTATCTGTGCTTGGTTCCCAAATGCCTTCCAGAGCCACTCTATTTGTTACTTTCACTAGTTCCCGGGGAGACTAATGTCAACCTCTCCAGCTCTGAACAGGAGATCCCCATGGGGACCTCTTCTGCCCCAGTCATTAATACAAGAGACGGGAAAGGTGGGGGCTGAGAGGATTGGATTTATATAAATGGAGAGATAAGTCTCAATTTTTTTCTTCTTTCATGTTTGCCTCTACTTTCTTTTTCTATCCCCAGCTTAAGGTATTTCTTGCTCTAATCTAAGCCTTATTCAAATGATGACATATTAGAAAAAGAGGCCATCACAAATGCCATCGCTCACTTTCCGATCCACTGTAGCATGGGTTTGCTGCCTCAACTCTCTGAAGACTCTCTGTCCTTATTTAAGTTTCTCCCGCACCTTGCCAAGGCCTCCAACTGAACCTTGTCACTGGTTCAGTCATTTACAGCCAGTGGTCCCTGTGCCACACTCAGCAAGCCCATGCTGCCCTCACTCCCATCACATGTCACAAAGACTCATGAAATACCACGGAGATTTATATTGAGCCCCAACACCAGCAATCCTCACCTAGGTTTCCCAGCATCACTTTGTTTTTTATGAAATGTTCATGTGTATCAGTGTGGACGCATATCAAACATACGTATAAATGATGAGACTGATCTGGAGTCAGACAGACCCCTTCTACCACTGACTATTATGAGACTCTGAGGAAAGTCTTTTAGCCCCTGTGCATCTCACTTTGCTTAGATTTTCACAGCTCTAATACCAAGCCAGCCAGGAGCTATGGGATGGGGAGAGATGTAGGAGCCTCCCAGATGCAGTGGTGCCTGAAGAAGGGGACAGCAAGGAGCAGCTCGAGGTGGGGCATGAAGGGATCTGGTGGGACACCACAGCATCCCCCTGAGATCCCCTCCTCCCTTCTCACCTGGACAATGAAACCTTGCAGAATGCAGAGCTAGGCTCTATGAAACTAAAATGGCTTCACTGTTTTCCTTTTTTTTTTTTTTTTTTATTGTTGGCGATTCATTGAGGGTACAAGAAACCATGTTACATTGGTTGCACTTGTTGGGTAAAGTCCCTCTTACAATCATGTTTTGCCCCCAAAAGGTGTGGCACACACCAAGGCCCCAAGACCCCACCCCCATTCTTTTTTTATTTTCTTTACATTGACTCAAAGAGAATCTCCAGCCCACAGCATTTGGTCAGTCTTATACATATGGATACCAGATTCCTTCTTCCTGAATTTCAACAGATAAGAGACTTTGGGCTTTTATTATATTTACTATTAGAGGAAAGGTAAATGCATTTCCCTGAAATAGAAATAGTGTAGATCCTCGCTGCTAAAAGTTCCATTTACATTGCTTAATACAGGTACATACTTGCATTTAAAAGACCTTGTTAGTAATTTTAATTGGTAAAAAAGCACCAGGTATCTGGCATACAAAATGTCAGCAGTCAGATATATTCAGAGAGGTGAGTATTTTCCAGGATTTTTTTGAATCCCTGGATGTCTGACCTCAGCAGGAGCTCAGTGTATATTTGCTGATAGGTGTGTATTTTAGGATGACACCACAGCTGGCTGAAAACTGGCTCATTCCAAAGACAACAGGGGACAGTGACAAGGAGTGGGGTTGGGAAGTGCTGAGGCTGCTTTCAATAAGGTACACTGTAAGGCGATTATTTTCCCCTCACTGACTTGCCTGATTCTCAGAGTGAATTCACTAATCTCTTAAGGTGGGGTGGTATAGACCATATCCTAGCACAGCATTGAGACCCTAATAAATATCAGTAGAATAAATGCATAAACTTTTAATGGTTCCTTTCACCCCAACACACATGAAATTTAGTAAATATAGCAATGCTATTAGCATTTTTTTCCCCTTCAAATAGAGACCCAGGGTATGTTTTCCCTAAATGTACCATGTTTCTGAATGCTGATATCTATGAAAGAGAAGAATTAAAGGCACGTTTTAAATTAAAATTCTATTTAAATATTTATTCAAAAGTCAAGCTATTAGCAAGTTAAAATAATAGTTTGTGATTCCACAAGCTGATGTAAATTAACAAATTAGCATGCTCCTGCTTATTTATGCCACAGACATTCAGTCGGTTCCCATTCTGTGTGGGTCCCTGTGCTTGTCTCTGAGAGTTTAAAGACGGGCAAGGTACAGACTGGCCCTCAAGATGCTCATAATTGGCTGGAGAGATAAATACACAAACATATAAAATATAGTGCATGTTTTTATAATTATTATTAATAATATTAAAAAGAAGTGGTCTGCAAACCTAAAGAAGAGAGCAGCAGAAAACATGGAGTCAAAGGCTTCAATTCAAGCAATGGAAGGATATTGCAAAGGGAAGCTTCGCGCTAATACATTCACTGTATCGTCTTTATTTATACATATCCCAGAAGGCTCAATGTATAATTTTCTGAAAAACATACACTTAAACATGATTTTAGATTTATGGAAGAGTTTTAAAAATTTGTACTTACTTTTCCAATTTAACTGTCATCCATCTTGCCCTAGTATAAATAGCTTTCCTAGACTCAGTACAGTTATCAAAACTGGAAAATTAACATTGATGCAATTATATCAGCTAATACATAGATCTTACTAGAATTTTGCTATAGGACATATGATCCAGGTTGCGCTTCTGAGTCTAATCCCTCCCCTTAGGTATAATGATTAGTTTATGCCTGGCCAAATATCTTACATTGGACCACTGAGACACAAACCATGTGTCTTCATTGAATATATAGAGAGATAGAATATTTGTTTATGTTAGAATTTCTAGGTTTAGGATGATTTAACCTCCAAATTGCCAGGAGAGACATATTTCAACTTTAGAGATGGCTAAAGAAATATAGAAAGAGATCCAGCCTTAAATATTTAATTACATATTAGCCACTTGGAGTCTGTTTTTTTTTAAAATCACATTCTAAATAACAATATAAATATAAATGATGGATAGATGAACACAGAAACTTTTTCTTGGATAAGAGCACTTTATTGTGGATATATAATTACTTCTATAATTTCCACTGGAAACACAACTATAAATAAATTGTGGGAAATGAATCTGTGCCCCAAGTCTGCTAATTAACTTGTCAAAGCCTAAGTTTTCTTATATGAGGAAAACTGACTCTATTTTATTGATTAATGAGATATTACATCTATGGCACCAAGCCAGCATGATGTCTAGATTTTGTTGTAGAAAAAATTAAATGTAACTATACTTCCCCACCCGCCCCAGAATTCTCTGGACATTCTCAATGTTATCACCAAAGATTATTCTTTGAAAATAAGGTCTCAGGGAGGCAGAAGAAATTATAGTATGGCCCTTGGTGAATTGGCCAACTGTCCTGCTCTCTCCCTCCTTTGGTGGAAATTGTGACTTATCATGTGCTGGGAGATTGAAATTCTCCTAGTCTATTCAGAATTTCAACAAGAAGTTTGATATAAAAAATGCCATGATTATTTTCCTGTTCTCATCTTTGAAAGTTGCAGCCAGGCTGGGAGCCCGTTTGCCAAGCTTTCTGCCTGGAGGAAAATTGTGTGGCTGAGTTATAAATACACTGACGGATCCAGCTGGCACTGTCTCTTGTAATTTAATATGCAAAGAAATAATCTGAGTCATAGATGGAGACAAGCAGTTTCTTTTAGATAAGACTGCTCTAAGTTTGGCTCTGCAGATACTTTCAAGAGCCTTCTTCCACGGAAAACAAGACATGGTCTCAGGACAAGTGGAGCCAAACTTTACTGTTGAAACTAGTGTTCAATTGCCTGGCCTGATCTTGGTTCCAAACGTCAACAAAGGGGCTTAGCCACCTAAATTTTTAGGCTTAAAATAAAAATAAAGTCTGTATATTGTTTTCCACTGTTGCAAAGGAAATAGAGTTTAATTTCTGTAAAGTATAGTTTTTTCCTTAAAATTAAATAATGTACCTATTATGAGTGAGATAACATATTAAACAGTAAAGGTGCAGGGAGACTGAGAAATATGAGTTGTAATTGGATCCTATTGTCAATATAATGTTGAAGATATTTAAGACATAGGTAGTAAGAAAACAGCTCTTAAGACATAGCAATATATTTAAAAATTTTGAAGAGTTAAAACAATGATAATGCTCTTATGTCAAAAGCATTAATAATTATTTAATTAACAATTAATAATAACACTATCCCTAGTGCTTTCTCAGTAAGGAGTGATATCATTTGATAAATTGTATGGAGGCTATTTCAGGTAACTATCGTTATATAACAAACCACTCCACAACTTAGTGGTAGCAATGTATCCTGAGCATGTTGGGTGGTTGGGGGTTTCTCTGCTAGTTTCATGCAGATTTATTGTTGTGTTGCATTTATCAGGAAGATTGGCTGTTCCAGAAGCTTGCAGGTACCTTCAATTGTACATCTGGTGGCTGGTGCTGTCTGCTGAGGCACCTGAATTCTCATCTTCTAGAAGACTGGATGGGTTTCCTCACGTGGCAGTCCCTGGTCTGTGTCCCAAGAGGATGAAAATGGAACTTTCTTTCTTTCTTTTTTTTTTTTTTTTTTTTTTATTGTTGGGGATTCATTGAGGGTACAAGAAACCATGTTACACTGATTGCATTTGTTGGGTAAAGTCCCTCTTACAATCGTGTTTTGCCCCCAAAAGGTGTGGCACACACCAAGGCCCCAAAGGGGGGTGGGGTCTTGAAAATGGAACTTTCATAGCCTTTTGAGGCTCAACCTCAGAAGCTGGGTGATCTCTCCTCCACCATTTTCCTTTGGCCAAAGTAAGTCCTAAGGTCAGCCCAGGTTCAAAAAGTAAGGACATCTTTGTATATTCTGGTAATTAATCCCAGATGGATAGTTTGCCAATATTTTCTCCCATTCTGTGAGTTGTCTCTTCATTTTGTTGATTGTTTCCCTTGCTGCACAGAGGCTTTTTACTGGACATAGTGGCTTACACTTAGAATCCTCAAGGAGGATCCCTGGAGCTGAAGCGTTCAAGAGACCAGTCTGAGCAAGAGTGAGACTCTGTCTCCACTAAAAAGAAAAGAATCAGGTGGGCACTGTGGCAGGTACCAGTAGTTGGGACTAAGGCAGGAGGATCACTTGAGCCCAGGGGGTTGAGGTTGCCGTGAGCTAGGGTCTAGGCTGATGTGAGACTCTAGCTGGGGCAATAGAGTGAGACTCTACCTCAAAAAAGAAAAAAGATAAATAATTTGACAAAGCAAAGCAAAGAAAAGAAAAAAGACACTTTTTAGCTTAATGTAATACCTTTTGTCTATTTTTGCTTTTGCGGGCTGTGTTTTTGAGCCTTTGTGGGCACGCGCGCACACACACACACACACGTCTGTTCCAAGACCAGCAACCTGGAGCATTTCCCCAGTGTTGTCTTCTGCAGTTTCATAGTTTCAGGTTTTAGTTTTTAGTCTTCAATCCATTTTGATTTTCATTTTTGTGTATGGGGAGAGATGAGTCTAATTTTCTTTTTCTGCGTGTGGCCCTCCAGTTTCCCTGGCACCATTGATCATAGAGACTGTCCCTTCCTCATTGTTTGTTCTTGGGGCCTCTGTCGAATCTGAGTTGGCTGTAAGCATGTGGATTTATTTCTGGGTTTTCTGTTATGTTTCATTGGTCTCATTTTTCTGTTTCTGTGCAAATACTGTATAGATCTGGTCACTATAAATAGGTACTGTATTTAGAAGTTGTGATGCCACCAGCTTCCTTACTGTTGCTCAGAATTATTTTAACTCTTCGAGATCTTTAATTCCATATACATTTTAGGATTTTTTCCCCTATTTCTGTGAAGAATGTCATTGGTATTTTGGTAGGGATTACATCAGATATGGAAATTGCCTTGGGTATATTTGTCATTTCAGCAATATTAATTCTTCTAATCCATGAGTTTGGAATATTTTCACTTGTTTTATCAATTTCTTTCATCAGTGTTTCATAATTTTCCTTATATAGATCTTTCACTTCTTTGATTAAATTAATTCCTAGGTATTATAAATATGATTACTTTGTTGATTTCATTTTTGGATTTTTCACTGTTGGTGTATATAAATGCCGCTAATTTTTGCATGTTGATTTCATATGCTGCAATGTTACTAAATTTGTTTATCAGTTCCAACAGTCTTTTTGGTTGAATTTTAGTATTTTCTAAATATAAGATCATGACATCTGTGAACAAGGCTAATTTAACTTTTTCCTTTCCAATTTGGATGTCTTTTATTTCTTTCTCTTTGTAATTGTTATGACCAGAACTTCCAGTGTTATGTAGAATAAAAGATGAAAAAGTTAGTATCCCTATTTTGTTCCAGATCTCAAAGGGAAAGCTTTCAATTTCTCTCCATTCAGTACGATGTTAGCTTCGGGTTTATCATGTGCAATCTTTATTATTTTGAGGTATGTTTTATCTGTGCCCAATTTGTTGAGGGTATTATCATAAAGGAATGCTGAATTTTATTGAATGCTTTTTCAGCATCTAATGTAAAGAGTAGACTGGTGGTTACCAGAGGCCAGGAAGAGTGGAGGATGGGACAAAGAGAGACTGATTAAAGTGCATAGAGTTAGATAAAAGAAATAGGATGTAGCATTTGGCAGATCAGTAGTGATAACTATAGTTAATAATAATACACTGAATACTTCAAAATAGCTAGAAAAGAATAATTTGAATGTTCCTAGCATAAGGAAAAGACAAATATTTAAGATAGATATACCAGTTACCCTGATTGAATCTTCATACATTACCTAAATGCATCAGAATATCATATGCATCCCCCCAAAATAGATAGCTATTGCATATCACTTTTTAAAATTAAAAAAAAATACATATAAACCTGGAAAAGGTAGGGAAGTATGCATGGTATATATGCAAAAACTGGTGCTCAGAATGATTGAGGAATCACTATGCATAGCAAATAGCAGAGTGAAAAATCAAACATGGATGTCCAAGAGACAAAGGATTTTTTTTTCTCATTTTATTTTATTTTATTTTATTTTAATTATTTTTTATTGAGTCATAACAGTGTACAATGATTCAAGCTTGGAGTACAGTGTGCGGGCTTCCCATACAATCAGAGATATTTTTATCCACCTGATTAATGTAACATTTCTTTATAGATGGAATTCTCTGCAATAGCTACCTCATGGTCCCTTGGGGGTGTTG
>CAUYRH010143410.1:0-23227 GCA_963574655.1 Perodicticus potto | reverse complement strand
TGTAGTCCCAGCTACTTGGGAGGCGGAGGCAGGAGACTCGCTTGAGCCCAGGAATTGGAGGTTGCTGTGAGCTGTGATGCCACGGCACTCTATCCAGGGTGACAGCTTGAGGCTCTGTCTCAAAAAAAAAAAAAAAAATAGCTGGGCATTGTGACAGGCACCTGTAGTCCCAGTACTTGGGAGGTTGAGGCAAGAGAATCGCTTGAGCCCAAGAGTTTGAGGTTGCTGTGAACTGCGATGCCATGGCACTCCAGGGAGAGTAACATGACACTCTATCTCAAAAAAAAGAAAAAAAGCAAGAGGGGGCTGAACTTGCTTTTATAATAAACTCACTCTTGAGATAACTGACTCCCTTGAGCGGCACCTGTGGCTCAGTGAGTAGGGCGCCAGCCCCTTATATCGAGGGTGGGGGGTTTAAACCCGGCCCCAGCCAAACTGCAACAAAAAATAGCTGGGTGTTGTGGCAGGTGCCTGTGGTCCCAGCTACTTGGGAGGCTGAGGCAAGAGAATTGCCTAAGCCCAGGAGTTGGAGGTTGCTGTGAGCTGTGATGTCACCGCACTCTACCAAGGACGACAAAGTGAGACTCTGTCTCTAGAAAAAAAAAAGAGATAACTGATGCCTGAGAAGATATTAATCCATTTGTGAGTGTGAAAGCAGAGCCCTCTTGACCTCCCATCTCTTATTAGGCACCTCCAACCTTGTTGTATTGGGGATTAAGTTTCTAACACATGGACTTTGAAGGGTATTTTCTAACCATAGCACCCTCAGACCCCAGCTCTCTTTTTGCCCCAGGGCTGCTTGAGCGGCCAGTGCTGCCCCCACCTGTGGCCATCGACACTGCCAGCTACAAGATCTTTGTGTCTGGGAAGAGTGGTGTGGGCAAGACAGCAATGGTGGCCAAGCTGGCTGGGCTGGAGGTGCCTGTGGTGCACCATGAGACCACTGGTGAGTGCAGCCCCAACCCTTTCCCATCCTGGGAGGACTTCCCTAGGGTAGATGCAAGAACCTGGCCCTGGACCACATAAGCAGGGTTGATGCCCAGATCCACCACTTACTGCCTTGGAAAGTCACTTCACCTTTCTGAGCCTACATGGGCTCCTCTGTCCCAAAAAAATGATAGGAACAACCCCATGAAGCCATTGAGGGGTTTGATACCAGAGATAGTGGTGTTCACATGCCAGACATCCAGCTGGCACAATGTAGGTGCTCAAGAAGTGCAAATCTTCCTTTCTTGTTTCTTTCCACTGATGCTCATAGATCCATCATGTTGCACCATGCCCACTATCCCAGGATCTTTGGGTCTCCTTGTACATATGACAAATGCTTTGTCATGCCCAGGGCTATCTCCCTGGTATCCCAAGGCTCCTCCAGGCTGGGTCTCTTGTTCCCCATTAAGCTATGAATTCTCCCACATCAGGGCTATGCCTTCCCCATCAGACTGGGAACCCACCAGGGCAGGGATGTACCCATCCATCCTCTTCCTTCTTGCCCCCCTACCTTTCTCCATGTCCACCTGTCCCATGCTGAATGGCTGAACCCCGACTCTCCTCAGGCATCCAGACCACCGTGGTATTTTGGCCAGCCAAGCTGCAGGCCAACGACTGTGTCATCATGTTCCGCTTTGAGTTCTGGGACTGTGGGGAGTCTGCACTCAAAAAGTTCAATCACATGCTCCCGGTGAGCAGTCAGGTGGCCTGGGGGGTGGGTTCCAGGAGGGGCTGCTTGTTCAAGGTGAGTGACTGAGTTCAGATGTCTAAGTCAGCCCCACCTTGTGTGCACGGATCTGAGCTGGGTGCTAGTGAGCCAAGGGCACTGCCTTGGGTGGTAGAGCTTTAAGCTGGCACTGGGGACTAAGTCCAGCCCATACTTCACCCTACGATCTGCCACTCCCTGCTCAGGGCCTCAGTTTCCCGATCTGTGAAAGGGGAGACTGTTACTGATCCTTCTCAGGGCTCTACAGCTAACAGGAGGATTCTGGTCCTGAAGGCACATGGTGACGTGCATCTCTGTCCCAGGCTTGCACGGAGAACACAGATGCCTTCCTCTTCCTCTTCTCTTTCACCGACCGTGCCTCCTTTGAAGACCTCCCTGGGCAGCTGGCCCGTGTAGCCGGAGAGGCCCCTGGTGTCGTCAGGATGGTCATTGGCACCAAGTATCCTTTGAGTGACCCCGGGACTGTCAGACGCCACCCTTGGTAAAGCACAAGAACAAGGGGACAGGGCGGCCCCTGTGGCTCAGTCAGTAAGGCGCTGGCCCCATATACCGAGGGTGGCAGGTTCAAACCCAGCCCCGGCTGAACTGCACCAACAACAAAAAAATAGCCAGGCGTTGTGGCGGGCACCTGTGGTCCCAGCTACTCGGGAGGCCGAGGCAAGAGAATCGCCTAAGCGCAGGAGTTAGAGGTTGCTGTGAGCTGTGTGATGCCATGGTACTCTACCGAGGGTGATAAAGTGAGACTCTGTCTCTACAAAAAAAAAAAAACAACAAGGGACAAGGACCCAGCCTCTGCCCAGCTGTGGGGGCCAGCCCATGGGCTTTTATATACAGGATACAGTGTGGCTGTAACCCACGTGGTAGGGGTCTCCCATGGGCATAGGGCTGCAGGGGGAGGGAAGGCTGGGTCTGGTGGGAGTTGGCCAGAGGCGCTCTGCCAGGCTCCTTGACTATCCTCCAGATTTGACCAGTACATGCACACGGATGTGCCAGAGCGTGACCTTACAGCCTTCCGACAGGCCTGGGAGCTGCCCCTGCTGCGGGTGAAGAGTGTGCCAGGGCGGCGGCTGGCTGATGGGCGCACGCTGCATGGGTGGGCTGGACTGGCTGATGTTGCTCATGTGCTCAATGGCCTTGCTGAGCAGCTGTGGCACCAGGACCAAGTGGCAGCTGGCCTGCTGCCCAGACCTCCAGAGAATGCCCCCAAGTGAAGAGTGGTGGCATCATGAGTGAGCCCCACTGTCAATCCTCAGGTGACCCAGGATGAAGGGCAGGGCCTAGGGCCTAAGGCTGGTACAGAAACATTGACCCCATGCTGAGGACTGGCCAGAGGAGAAGCCTGTGGCCTGAAAAGACTCTGGCCCCAGCAATGCTTTCCTTACAGAATTCTTGGCAGTGAGGTGGGGGCACAGCCCCCAGGGCAGGGGTCTCCTCTCCTCCTGCTGCTTTTCACCTTCAGCAGCACCCGTGGAGGGTAACTAGGGAGCTGGGTGCCTCAGCAGGCCTGTGGTCCTCAAGCAGCTTCAATCCAGGCCCTGGGTTAGTTGAAGTGAAACACCTGCTGTGATAGATAAACCTGAACTCCACAGAAATGTTTTTCTTGCTCAGGTCTCATCTTGGGAGGATGCAAGGGTGGGTGGGGGGCTTTGCTGCAAGCACCCATTCAGAGACCCAGGTCACCCTGGGCATCAGTGTCCATTCAGCAGACGGGGACAAGTGGAAGTGGGAGGTCATGTGCACCAGGCCTGACAGGGGCACCTCATTTCTGCCCATATCCCAAAGGCCTTGACCCAGCACCAGCCACATGGTCACGTGGAACTGTGGGGAGGCTGAGAAATAGTGTGCCTGTGTATCCAGGGGGCAAGGCCTTCTCTCTGCCAGGCCTTTCCAGGTCATGAAGCTGTCAGGTCTGGTTCAGGACAGTGGCCTTGCCAGCACAGGGATCAGAAAGCAACACTGGGCAGGGCCAAGGACCATACCAGGAGGGGGCCAGGGCATGAGTTGCCCTGACAGGCAGCTGTGTGCTAGGGGATCCAGCTAGGACAGGAGCCAGCAGGTGAGCAAGCAGCCCCAGCCTGGGCCAGGCCTGCACAGGGGGACTCAGTGGAGACGCTGGTGCAAGAGGCCAGTGGTGTACAGGTGAGGGCACCTCTACACTCTCCTTGGCCCTATAGATGGACCTCTGGGCTGAGGCCTGGCCTGAGTCTGACCCCAAGGCCAGCTGACCCAAGCTGGCCTAGCTGCTCTACCCGCACCCCACAATGTAATCACCAGCTCACACACGCCAGCACTGCACGGCACACAGAGACTCACCTTCATTCCCATGGCGCCATGTCACGTGTCCTGACATCCTGGGCACTGCCCCCAGGTTTATTAACCATTCCAAGGTTTGGGCCAGGAGAAGGATTGATTTCAGCTCTTCCTCACTTCCAACCCAGGCTCAGAGTTTATCCTGTATCCCAAGAAGGAAGGACCGGCGCTGGACCTGAGCCTCAGGGCCTGCAGGCTGCTCCTGCTCCTGGGCCTTCCCACTGCAGCCCTCAGGCCTGCTTCCAGCCACACCTGTCCAGTGGTTCCTCTCAACCTTAACTCCAGTGGACCTTGCCTCACCTGGGTAGCCACAGTGCAGGGGAGGGCTCGGCGAACACATCCTGGCGTGACTGCAAACCTGTGGCTACAGGTGCTTGGGTTTAAACACCAGCTACCTCACATTCCAGCCACTGGGAAGGAGGCTTCCCATCCTTGACACCAGCTCAGGCAAGAGCCCAAAAACTGCTTTGGAGGAATAACCCAGATCCTCCCAGTGTAAGGCAGGTCAGCTTTCTCCCAGCTACTGCTGGGTCGCCCACCTTTACCCCAAACCAAGAGATGAATGGCTACCTCCATGTCTTCCTGGGTGAGGATAAGGTAGAAAGCCACCAACCACCTGCCATCGGGGTTCTACCCAGCCCAGCCACAGTGCCACCTCAGTGTCTAGCAGGCCACCCCCCAGGGGCAGCCACCACAGAGCAGAACTGGGCAGAGCCTTAGTTCCTCTACTAGCCCGTAGCTATGCCTCTTGGGCAGGCCCTGTGGAGAGTAGGTGAGAAGAGTGTGTGGCCCGTGCCTGTACTCATGGCAATGTCATTGCCTGCGACCTGTGCTGTCAGATGGGGCCCTGCATTCAGAGGGGTCCCTGCCTGGTTTAATGCTCTGCTGTTGCTATCTTGAAATTCTTAATAATTTTTAAACAAGGGCCTCACATTTTCATTTTCCACTGACCCCCGTAAATTATGTAGCAAGTCCTGTGCATGTTATCCAGCGTGTTCCCTATGGCATATCAAGTATCTACCACAGAGTAGTACATAGTTAATAGTTATTGACTAAGCAAATTATCCACCTACTCATCCACCCATCCTCATGTTCATCAACCATCCAAGCAGACTTTCTTTTTTTTTTTTTCCTGCGGTTTTTGGCCTGGGCTGGGTTTGAACCCGCCACCTCCGCCATATGGGGCTGGCGCCCTACTCCTTTGAGCCACAGGCGCCGCCCACCAAGCAGACTTTCTTTTTTTTTTTTGAGACAGAGCCTCAAGCTGTCACCCTGGATAGGGTGCCGTGGCATCACAGCTCACAGCAACCCCAATTCCTGGGCTCAAGCGAGTCTCCTGCCTCCGCCTCCCAAGTAGCTGGGACTACAGGCGCCCACCACAACGCCCGGCCAATTTTTGGTTGCAGTTGTCATTGTTGTTTGGCAGGCAGAGGCTGGATTCGAACCCGCCAGCTCAGGTGTACATGGCTGGCACCTTAGCCCGCTGAGCCACCGGCGCCGAGCCCAAGCAGACTTTCAAATGCTCCTCCCATATGGATGGCCATGTTCATTGACCTTTTAACCAGTCTTGCATCTACTCACCCTCCTAGCCATCCTTCTGCACTGCAGCCACTTACCCAGGACCTGGAACACCAAAAAGGAGCCAGGTCTCATTCTTGCACTTCAGAGCTCCCTATGCAGACAGGAAAAGGCAGGGAGCCTTCCATACCTGGGTCATGACACCAGCCTCTTGGCCCTAGAATGCGCATTTCTGTTCCCTCTCACAGGAGTGCCCAGAGTTTGCTCCGCAGATGTGCACCACAGATGGCCCAGAACTCAATGACAGTTCTGAAGGAGCCCTTCCCACTCCATAGCCACCTTCCCCGCCTGCTCACCAATTCTGCAGCCATCCTTATTGTAGTAGGGGGGCTTTGGGCCCTCACTTGGGAAGGACAAGCCACTCCAAGGGGTGCTGGGACCCTCCCTGGTAGCCACCCTTCAGCTCTGACAGTTCTCTCTACTGTCCTCCATCTCTGCATGGTAACGATTTTCCTGGTATCTGTCATAATTTACTGGGACATCATCAGCATTGTAATGTTCCACACTGGCAATTCCATGCCCATAACCCAAGTGAGTGTCCCCTGGGGCAATAGAGGGTGGAAGGGCTGTATCGGACTCCAGGTCTGATTTCGACACCCTCAGGTTGCTTTCACCCCTCCACGTGGGTGGGCTCCAGGTGATGGCCTATTGCTCTGCCCAGGCTGGCAATAGTTGCCAATATCAGCAGCACAGTTCTCAGCTGGGTGCTACTCCTTCTCTTAGGCCAGCTCACCAGATGGGGTGAATGAAGGTGACAGGTTGTAGGGCTGTCTTGGTGTCATCTGGCAACTAGGAGCCCCGAGGCAGGGCTGCCTGCCTCTCAGAGCCTCAAATGAAGGTAGCCAGGGGCACATGGCTGGCATTAGGTGATCGTGGGTTGGGCACAGGAGCATAGGGGCTGACCCAAAAGAATTCTGGCCAGCTCTTCACTTTGGCTAGAGATGCATACAACCCAGACTCTCCACGAAGACACCTTCACATTCAGTCTTCATTTTCTAGTTTGTCTATTTCTGCTTCTTTCCCTTCTACATGGCATTCTTCAAAGGCAGGTGAGGACCACTTCTCACCCATGACCTCAAAGCTGCTGTAGACCAGCAGAGCCTTTGGCTTTCAGATCCCAGGTCTTGCTATTGGCCTTGAAACTGTGTTTTTTGGGCGGCGCCTGTGGCTCAGCGAGTAGGGCGCCGGCCCCATATACCGAGGGTGGTGGGTTCAAACCCAGCCCTGGCCAAACTGCATCAAAAAATAGCCGGGCGTTGTGGCAGGTGTCTGTAGTCCCAGCTACTCGGGAGGCTGAGGCAAGAGAATCACCTAAGCCCAGAAGCTGGAGGTTGCTGTGAGCTGTGACTGCACAGCACTCTACCGAGGGTGACAAAGTAAGACTCTGTCTCTACAAAAAAAAAAAAAAAAGAAAGAAACTGTGTTTTTTTGTTTTTTGTTTTTCTTTGAGACAGAATCTCTGTGAGTGCCATGGCCTCAGCCTAGCTCATAGCAACCTCAAACTCCTGGGCTCAAGCAATCATCCTATCTCAGCCTCTGGAGTAGCTAGGACTACAAGGCACCCACCATGGTGCCTAGTTAACTTTTCTATTTTTATTTTTATTTTAATTAATTAATTAATTTAGATGGAGTCTCACTCTGTCGCCTGAGTAGGGTGCCGTGGCATCATAGCTCACAGCAACCTCAAAGTCCTGAGTTTGAGGGATCTTCTTGCTTTAGCCTCACTAGTAGAAGGGACTATAGGCACCCACCACTATGTCCGGCTAGTTTTTCTATTTTTAGTAGAGATGGAGTCTTGCTCTTGCTCAAGGGGTCTTGAACTCCTGAGCTAAGAGATCCACCCCCCCTCACCCTCCCAGAGTGCTAGGATTATAGGTGTGAGCCACCGGGTCTGGCCTAGTTTTTCTATTTTTAGTAGAGGCAGGGTCTCACTTTGCTTAGGCTAGTCTCAAACTCCTGATCTCAAGAGATCTTTCCAGTTTGTCTCCCAGAATGCTAGGATTACAGGCATGAGCCACCAAACCCATCCTTGAAACTGGGTCTTGATTTCCCTGACTTAGAGTTTTCTCAATTGTAACCTACCAGAAAATCACTGGGAAGAGTGAAAATCTAATTTCTGCATTTGGTCCTCCATTCAGCCCTCACTGAGTGGTCCCAGGCCTGACAGCGTCAACTCCCAGTGCTGTAGTTTGAGTTCACCGCCATCTTTTGGGAGAGACTTTCTGCTGCATACCCTGGGTGGGATGCTGGGGACACAAAAATGAACCAGAGCTGGTCTCTGCCCCCCAGGAACTTCCAATCTTTGTTGAGGACAAGTTAGGCATCAGGAATGGTTGAAGTCCCAGTAGGTGATGTTATTTGTGTAACGTCATTGTCATTAGGCAGAATGGGAGGAGGGAGGTTGACCAGGAGAGCCCATTCACCAGCACATGACTCCATCTTCCCTCCGGCGAGTCACAGGTTGAGCAGGAGATATAAGCCATGTTCCCAGCAGGCCTGAGGAAGTTTTGGGGTGGTGGGCAAGACCTCCCATCAGCTGTTAGCAGGGTTAGCTCTCAGTGAGGGGGAGGCCAGAGGATCAGGAGCCGAGTAGGAGAGGGAAGCAGCCTGAGTTTAGCTGCAGCTTGGCTCCAGTTAGGGAGGGTGCATTGCCAACAGAGGCAGTGGGCTTTCAGGTTTGTGGGATAGCCTGGTCAGCACGGCACATTGCTCAGCACGAGGAATGAGAAGGTTGAGTACTCCTGGGTAGCTGGCTCTTGGGGGAGGTGGATGGTCATCTCTTTCTCAGGTCTGGTAGGGGCAGAGTTTGCCTCTGGGACTCCAAGGTGGGTGGCAGGAGCAGGTGGCCAGCTCCATGCACTGGTGAGGAGGTGGAGGTCACCCCTAGGCTGCCCCTAAGCCTCAAATGAGTAAGGTATGTTGTGTCTGCTGTGGGGAGGGCTTTTATGTGAGCAAAGCAAGACAAAAGCCCTGACTGGGATTCAGGAGACAGGGTTCCTGAATGGCTCAGTTTCCTCATCTGTAAATGGGGATAATAATACTCCCTCAGAGAGGTGAAAGGATTATGAGATGTTGAACAGGAAATAGCTATGTAAATGGAGGACTGTCTAGTACCATTTTGTGGAAGGAAGGGGATTTTGGAGACCAAGGATGACCATGTAAAAAGCTCGGAGTTAAGAGCACTGGACTCCATGGCTCGGCGCCTGTGGCTCAACGGGCTAAGGCGCCAGCCACGTACACCTGAGCTGGCGGGTTCGAATCCAGCCCGGGCCCGCCAAACAACAATGACGGCTGCAACCAAAAAATGGCCGGGAGTTGTGGCGGGTGCCTGTAGTCCCAGCTACTTGGGAGGCGGAGGCAGGAGACTCGCTTGAGCCCAGGAATTGGAGGTTGCTGTGAGCTGTGATGTTACAGCACTCTATCCAGGGTGACAGCCTGAGGCTCTGTCTCAAAAAAAAAAAAATAAGAAAGAAAAAACGCTAGCACTACCTGGCCAAGCAGGCGCTGGCTGACAACCGGGAGGTGCTATTTCCAGTCGCCTAGACTGCTAGACTCGGGCCCCGCCCCTCTTTAAATTGACCCACTCTGCTGAGCCGCCCTCAGGCCTTAGCTCAGCCCTCTCCCTGTAGCCCTGCCCTCTGGTGTGGCCTGATTCTGGGAGTTTCTGCCTGGTCCCGCCCTTTATCAAGCCCCGCCCACACCACGCCCCCTTCGTTTTATTCTATCTGCGCGCAGCTGGGCAGGGCTCTGCTGTAGCCGCCCAGTCTAATCAGCGTGACCAATCCTTTGTTTTCTGTTTGTTGCAGCAGGGGCGCTGTCCTGCGAGCCCAGGATGCAGAGGCGAGTGAGGCAGTACTATCCTTACAGGACCTTAGGAATTCCCAGGATGTGCCTTTTATTGGGGATTGGAGTCCTCTGGCTTCCTGCTAGGTGTCTGGGCAGTGCTCCAAAGCTGGCCTGGGAGCTGGCATGAGAAGATTGGAGCTCTCTGAAGATCGCAGTCCTCCCTTGCTTCCATCTCCATGTTCTCTGCCTCCTGTCCTCTGTGCAATGCTGGCAATAAACCTGTCTGTGTGCCCCAGCATGCCACCTCTCCATGACTGCCTGGTCCCCACCCACCCGGTGCAGATGGTAGGTGGGGACTAGGCGGGTGGGGACCTCACTATACGATGATGCTCTGGGCAGCCAAGGTGCATATTAGGGACCAGAAGGACCCTAATTACTCTGGACTAGATGGTCATCATGTAGCAGCTAAAGGAACTATTTTTGAGGGGAGAATTCCCTGGGGTCTGGGCTGTGGATGCTCATAAAGCCTGCCTGTGGCATCATAGCTCACAGCAACCTCAAACTCTTGGGCTTGAGCAATCCTCTTGCCTCAGCCTCCCATAGTGCTGGGATTACAGGCATGAGCCACCTCGCCCTGCCTAATGAAAGGGATTAATTAGAGTAACTGAGACACTCCCAGCAGATCAGCACACATGACACCTGATCCTATGGAAAGCCTCTTAAGGCAGTACCAGGCAGTGGTTAAGGACACATGTTGGTGATGAGGTCAGACAGACCTCAGTGTCAATACTATTTCTGCCTCTTATCAGCTGTGTGACTTTGGACAAGTTATTTAATCCCTAAAATGAGGGATCCTGATTTGACAGCCCCTGAGGACGCTAGGGAGTCCCTCACTGCAAACCTGTTATTAACCATTGCCCCTTATATCATCCAATTCCTGTCCTCATCTTTTTTTTTTTTTTGGTAGGGGCTGGGTTTGAACCCACCACCTCCGGTATACGGGGCCAGCGCCCCACTCCTTTGAGCCACAGGCGCCGCTCTCCTGTCCTCATTTTTTAAAGACAGGATAAAAAAGGTGTCAGCTGGTGGCGCCTGTGGCTCAACGGAGTAGAGTGCCAGCCTATATGCCGGAGGTGGTGGGTTCAAACCCAGCCCTGGCCAAAAACTGCAATAAATAAATAAATAAATAAATAAATAAATAAAAAGTGTCAGCTGCAGTTGCAATTCTATTCCTATTACTCCCCAAATCCTCTCCCAATGTACCCCAAACCCGTGCAGGGCTACTAACACCTGATTCATCCCACTGAAGACAACTATGGCCCTATCCAGCAAGAAGTGATTCTGGAAGACTGA
Source organism: Perodicticus potto (assembly GCA_963574655.1). Classification (NCBI taxonomy): domain Eukaryota; kingdom Metazoa; phylum Chordata; class Mammalia; order Primates; family Lorisidae; genus Perodicticus; species Perodicticus potto. The sequence continues at coordinate 12,486 of CAUYRH010143410.1, read as the reverse complement.
CCTTCAACCCCATCGCACCTTTAAACAAGAGTTGGGAACTTTAGCAGCCTAAACCTTCCCCCATCTCTCCTCCCAGAACAAAAGGCCTGCCTGGCCCCGCCCTGAGATTTCTGCAGGAAAGACCCTAGCCCACTAAAGCCTTTCAACAACCTGTGGAATATTCCTCCACCTACACCCACTATAAAAACAACTCTCCTCATTGTAGCCACCATCTTTGCCCAGGCTGGTCTCAGTTCCCTTTCATTAAACTTGGTCTGAGACTTTCCTGGTCCCATTTCTGGATGCACTGCTGAACCCCTTTCAAACCTCAATTTCATAATCTGTAAAACAGGACGTCATAGAACTGATGAGAGATTTAAAGATAATGATCATGACGTAGCTTGTACAAGTGTCTTATACAGTTGGCCTGACATATCCCTGAATTCCACTTCGGATTCAACCAACCTCAGATAGGAAATATTTTTTAAAAAGGTCAGGCATGGGCGGCACCTGTGGCTCAGTGAGTAGGGCGCCAGCCCCACATGCTGAAGGTGGCTGGTTCAAACCCGGCCTCGGCCAAACTGCAAAACAAAAAAAATAGCCGGGCGTTGTGGTGGGCCCCTGTAGTCCCAGCTACTTGGGAGGCTTGAAGCAAGAGAATCGCCTAAGCCCAGGAGCTGGAGGTTGCTGTGAGCTGTGTGACGCCACGGCACTCTACCAAGGGCGATAAAGTGAGACTCTGTCTTTACAAAAAAAAAAAAAAAAAGGTCAGGCATGGTGGCTCATGCCTGTAAATCCTAGCACTCTGGAAGGCTGAGGTGGGTGAATTGTCTGGGCTCAGGAGTTTGAGACCAGCTTGAACCAAAGTAAGACCCCGTCTCTAAAAAAAAAAAACTAGCTGAGTGGAGTGGCAGGTGCCGATAGTCCTAGCTACTTGGGAGGCAGAGGCAGGAGGATTGCTTGAGCCCAAGAGTTTGAGGTTGCTGTGAGCCGTGACTACACAGCACTCTACTGAGTTGACAAACTGAGACTGTCTCAAAAAAAAAAAGAAATTGTAAAAAGAGGCCAAATCTAGTGGCTCATGCCTATGATTCCAACGGTTCGGGAGGCCAGGGCAGGAGAAACGATTAAGGACAGGAGTTCAAGACCATCCCAGGCAACATAGTGAGACCCCCCCCCATCTCTGCAAACAAATAATATATAATCTAGGTGTGGTGGGACACATCTGTAGTCCCAGCTACTCAGGAGACTGAGGCCGGAGGATTACTTGAGCCCAGAAGTTTGAAGTTACAGTGAACTATGATGATGCTTCTGCATTCCAGCCTGAGTGATAGAGCAAGAACCTATCTCTAAAAAACAAAAAAGAAAGAAGGCTTGGCGCCTGTGGCTCAACGGGCTAAGGCACCAGCCGTGTACTCCTGAGCTGGCGGGTTCGAATCTAACCTGGGCCCACCAAACAACAGTGACAGCTGCAATCAACAAATGGCTGGGCGTTGTGGCAGGCGCCTGTAGTCCCAGCTACTCGGGAGGCGGAGGCAAGAGACTCGCTTGAGCCCAGGAATTGGAGGTTGCTGTGAGCTATTATGCCACAGCACTCTATTCAGGGTGACAGCTTGAGGCTCTGTCTCCAAAAAAAAAAAAAATAGCCGCGCGTTGTGGCGAGTGCCTATAGTCCCAGCTACTCAGGAGGTTGAGGCAGGAGAATTGCCTAAACCCAAGAGCCGGAGGTTGCTGTGAGCTGTGACACTACAGCACTCTACCAAGGGTGATAGAGTGAGACTTTGTCTCTAAAAAAATAAAATAAATAAAATAAATAAAGAAAGAAAATATTTAAAAAGAAATAATAGAAAACAATAGCACAAACAATAATAAAAAAAGTACAAATAAAAAACCAATAGAATGACTCAGTGCCCGTAGTTCAGTGGCTAGGGCGCCAGCCACATACACCGGAGCTGAGGGGTTCAAATCCAGCCTGGGCCTGCCAAACAACAATGACAACTACAACCAAAAAAGAGCTGGGCATTGGGCAGCGCCTGTGGCTCATCGAGTAGAGTGCTGGCCCCATATACGGAAGGCGGTGGGTTCAAACCTAACCTCGGCTAAACTGCAAAAAACAGAAAAATAGCCAGGCGTTGTGGAGGGTGCCTGTAGTCCCAGCTACTCAAGAGGCTGAGGCAAGAGAATCGCCTAAGCCCAGGAGCTGGAGGTTGCTGTGAGCTGTATGATGCCACAGCACTCTACAAAGGGCGATAAAGTGAGACGCTGTCTTTACAAAAAAAAAAAAAAGAGCTGGGCATTGTGGCAGGCACCTGTAGCCCCAGCTACTTGGGAGGCTGAGGCAAGAGAATTGCTTAAGCCCAAGAGTTGGAGGTTGCTGTGAGCTGTGATGCTACAGCACTCTACCCAGGGTGACAGCTTGAGACTCTGTCACAAAAAAAAAAAAAAACATATAGAATATAACTATTTACACAGTATTTACATTGTGTTAGGCATCATAAGTAATCTAAAGATGATTTAAAGCATACAGGAGGTCGTAAGTAGGTGGTATGCAAATATGATACTATTTTATATCAGAGACTTGGGCATCCAAGGATTTTGGTACAGAGGCAGTCCTGGGGCCAATCTCGCTCTGATACCTAGAGATGACTGTACTTACCTGCTAAGAAGGAACAGTGACAGTGTCTACCCCATAGGGTCATGGTGGAGATTAAATGAATAAATACATGTGAAGTGCTCAGAACAATGCCTGGCAGGTAGTAAGTGTATAAGAAGAGTTATTAGCTCTACAAGTACTGATATTTGTACACATATTCATATTAAGTGTCTGGAATTGCCAGCTGCTCAAATAAATGACAGGTAGTATTAGGAGAAAAGCAGCTTCCCCTTTCTTGGGCTTGGGAAGATTGCCTGAGGCACAGACAGAGCAGCTATTTGCATTGGTTTATCGTGGGCTCAGTCAGTATGGTCTAGACTCTGTGAGGGCTTTATGATAGAGGAGGCTGCTGGAGATGGTAGGGAGCATCACTCCAGGCAGCAGGAAAGGAGGGGTCATTTTGTGAGGGGTGACCGTGCTGGAAGGGCCATCCAGGATGATACCCTTCTGTCATATCACCAACTTTCAGATTTGATTTCCATTTCCCAACCATAGAGTTGAATGTTCCCATTTTACAGATGCAGTAAAAGGCTCAGAGAGGGTCATTAGAGTTCTCAGGGTCCCTAAGGTATCCAGGATGTGGGAGGTTCTCTGTGAAGCTCCCAGGATGCTCTCTAGTCCCAAGAAGTCCCCAGAGCATGCTTCACATTTGGGAAGCTCCAGAAAGGGGTGACCTGTCTCCTAGGAGCGGGAGCAGTCTTCCTCCCCATCTTTAGGACTTAGAGCTCCAGGGTCTTTCAGAGCCTCGCCAGGGTATAGGACTCCCATTGTTCCAGCCCCCCTCTTGTACCCCAGACTGGCCAAACCGGTTCTGGGGAAGGGGGGCGGGGAGCAGGCACGTTGAGACAGCCGCTGCCTGCCTCTCTGCGAGGTTCCCTCCACCTTCACCAACCCCCTCCCTGCCCCACACAATACCAGGAGCTTGCATGGCCCTACTCAGGGCGGTGCTGACATCGCCCCCTGAGGACTTGGCCGTAACCCCAGAGCCCCCAGGGTGTCCTGAAGCCCTGGACCGTGCTGGCAGCTGGACGGAGCTCCCTGCCTGAGGTAGGGACCCAACTGGGTGCCAGCAGCCCCATTCTCCTACCGCCAATTTTCTCCAAGTCCTTTGTACTGCTTGCCTGGCCTCTGATCCTGGCCCTGATCCCCCGTGGCTTCCTGGTGTTCTGTAGACTACTTGATCTGGATCTCCTCTCCAGCCATGACCTCTCACTTGGCTTTGTCCCTTAGGGGGAAGAGGGACCCTGGCAGGGTCTCTGCTTCTTTGGGCAGCAGGGGAAGGGGCACTAGGGAAGGGCGCAGGGAAAAGCTGGGTACAGAAGGCCAGCGGCACTTTCCCTGGACCCAGTGTTCAGAAACCTTCTCTAGCATATAGGCCAAGTGGGCCCACTGTCCTCTGTAATTAGCAGTGCCCACTGGGTGGTCCTCTCCTCAGCCCCTGACCGTCTTCTGGGTTTATAGAGGCCCTTAGGATGACAGGTTTCCTAGACAGGGCATGGTGGGGAGGGGGTCCCTTAGGAGCCACTTTACAGATAGGGATATGAGACTAAGGGATGGGCTAGGACTTGCCTGAGGCCATGCAGCTGGTCAGTGTCAATACTAGACCTTGAACTTGGGGCAGGTTCCATTTAGTTTCCAGAACGACCTCATGGGCACTAGAGTCTCTGTCTGTGATCATGTCTTAGGCGGGTAATGTCCTGTACCTGGAGCCAGTTCTCTTCCTCAGGTTTGTTTTGTTTTTTTCTAACAGAGATAAGCTACACACAATATGAACACAGCCTTGCCCCACCTAAATTCCCAATACTGAGGCAAGGTGGGCGGCATCCCTGGCAGGCATCCCAGGGAGATGGGTCATTCTCATTGCTCTTTGGCCTGGGCATACGTGGAGGTCAATATACTCCTAACCTCCCCACTAGGGACCTGCCTCCAGCTTAGTCTCCTCAGAAAGGCTCCCTCCTCCCTTCTCCCCACACTCACCTAGCCCTCTCCTCTGAGGCCTTAATGGGGGTGCTCTTGCCCCAAGGGCTCAATGTTTTGCTTGCAAATGATGGGGAATCCCTCCCTGCCCTCCAAAGACTTCCAGAACACACATAGAGAGAATCTCCCAGAATACAGGGAGCAGGAGCAGGTGTACGTGCTTGCACACGTGCACCCACAGAAGCGAGTGGGACTTCTGTGTTGAGGACTTGTGATTCCTGGAGAGAGAAAGACCTGTCTGGTGGGTAGTGGTTCATCCTCATCACTGCCTCATCTTCGCCACCCATGTGAAGACCCGAGCCACTGCCCCCACCCCACTAGAGGAAGACTGAAGGGTGACTATCAATGACAAACTCCCGGCATGTACCAGATGTTTATACGCATTAACGGCAACTCTCACATTAGTGTTGGGAAGCTGGCTGATCATCCTATTTTCCAGATGAGGAAACTAAGGCTTAGGAAGGCTTGCTCAGATGGGTACTCTTCAGGCTTGCAGGGCAGAGACTAAAGGTACAAGGTTAGCTAGAGCTGCCACTGTAGGGAGGGCCCCTTAGGAGCAGCCAGCCCCTTCTTTGGACTTCCCAGCAGTTGAGGGGCTGTGTAGAGAGAATGGAGCCCCCAGCAGACCCAACTGTCCCTCACTGGGTCTTCTCTTCCCTCCCTCTCTCCACCGGTCTCTGACTTGTTCAGGCCAAGGCTCTCTCTCTCCATGGGCACTGGGTCCCGGGGCATTTCAGCCATGCAGCCGTTAGCTCCTGGAAGTCTTCCTGGAATCCTCAGGTTGAGATGAGCCCAGTGTCCTACTCTGATGGCTCCTCTGGCTTGGCTCTTGCCAGCCTGAATTGTTTTTGGTTTCCCCACTATACTGGCAACTCCATGAACTTCAAATGTTTGTCCATCTGTTTCCCTGGGTTTTTCTGGGCTTCATGTCTGTGTCTGAATATCTGGTCTGGATGAAATTTTCAGTGTCTCTGGTCTCTGTCTCCATCTCTGGGTCCCTGAATGTCTTAGCATCTGTGGTCTTTCAGTTTTTGAGTGCTTTGGGGTCTCCGTTTCTGAGTTGGTGTCTAAATGGTCTCTATTTCTCTAGGTCTGTCTCAGTCTCTGTCTCCTAGGTCTCCGGGCCCTGCCACTGGGAACTGCCCCTATGGCCTGAGAGGGCCTCTGGGGGGGTCCTTGCTGCCCAGCATGCCCACAGCGAGGCCAGGCTAGGGTAGGCCCCCGCCCAGCCCGCTGCCTGCTCCCTCCCTCCCTCCCTGCTGCTTGCCTCACCACAGGGTTTGATGAATCAAACTCTTTGTCTGGGTGGGATCTCCCCCAGCCAGCTGGGCAGAGAAAGGGCTTCCCCTGCCGGAGCAGCCGATCAGCAGCGGGCCTTGGCTGGAGAGGTGAGGGGCTGCTGGAGGGCACCCAGCGGAGGGCCACACGGCAAAGCCGTGGGCTAGAACTACTCTGGGATTATCAGTCCCTTCCTGATTCCCGATCCTCCTGGGAGCAGGACCCGTTCCGCCTGGCCCACCCAGGGGCTGGGATGGGGAAAAACCCCTCTTTTCCCCCAAGCTGGGGGACTGGGTAACATCCCTGCCCTTCTCTGGGAGGGCCCAGCCTGATCTGGGGTGGTGGCTTGCCTGCCAGTCTGTGACCTTCCCAGCCAGCTTGGCATGGGTGTGGGCACCACTCAGTACTGAAGGCCGCAATTCTGGGCATGGGGGGGCACCACCCAAGCTAGGACTCGTGGGCCTGTGTGTTTGTGTCTGTGTTCTGGTGTGTGTATGTAAACAGGAGTGTGAGAAAGCTTGGGGTATGTGTGTATAAATATCAAATGAGTTGGTGCGTGTTTGTGAGAAAGTGTATTTAGTTGTGTAAAAATGAATGTGTGTGAATGTGTGAGCCTGAGGTTGAGATGTCTGAGTGTATCTATGAAAATGTGCATGTCCATATGTGTACTTGGGAGAAAATGTGTGCTCATATGTTTTGGAACATGAATTTATGTGACAATGTATGTATCTGCATGTGTGATTGTATGTCTGGGTGTTAAGAGAATGCACAAGGTGGTTAAAACCATAGACTTGAAAGCTGAAATGGCTGCATGTGAATCCTGGCTTTGCTGTTTCCCAAATAACAACCACTCTGTGCCCCACTTTCCTCACCTCTAAAATAGAGGTGATAACATCACCAACTCATAGGATTGTCATGATGATGAAATGAGATAATACGTGTAAAGTACGTGGCCTGTCATTCAAGAAGTGCCAGGTAAGCATGAGTTATTACTATATAACTAGGTGTGTGAGTGTGCTTGTACAAATGTATGTACACACTTGTACACAAGCATTTGTCCAGGCCTCCAGCATGTAGTGGCTTACTGGTCAGCCCTGCTCTCCTATATCTAGGGTCTGATCCCTTTTCTCCTACAGGCCCAGGTAGGTGGCTAAGCAAAGGAGGAATGGACTGTGGGCCACCTGCTACCCTCCAGCCCCACCTGGCTGGGCCACCTGGCACTGCCTGCCACCCAGTAGCCGTGTGCCAGCAGGAGAGTCTGTCCTTTGTGGAGCTGCCCGCTCTGCAGCCTCCAAACCCTGTGTGTCTGGACCTTTTCCCTGTTGCCCCAGAGGAGCTGCGGGCTCCTGGCAGCCGCTGGTCCCTGGGGACCCCTGCCCCTATCCAAGGGCTGTTATGGCCAGCATCCCCAGGAGTTGCAGAGGCAGAGATCTCCACCAGTGGAGGAATACGGCCCAGCAGGGCTGGCAGCTGGCCACACTGTCCTGCTGCCCCGCCCCCAGCTCTGGAGGGCCCCTGGAGTCCCCAGCATCCACAGCCACAGCGCCGGGCCAGCCATGGCTCTGAGAAGAAGTCAGCCTGTGAGTCACCTTGGGGGAGGTGTGGCCCCATGGGGTGGACAGGGGAGGCACTAGGTGGCTCTTTTAGAACCCTTTAAGCCCTAATTTCCCCCTCAAAAGTCAGGACAAGTGGTAGGTTTTAGTGACAAGGAAACTTGGGCTCAGGAAAGGCAAGTGACCTGTCCAACTTAAACAACAAGTCACTATCCTGGGTACCCTGGCCTCTTTACCCACCTTTTGCCCACTGCAGTTGGGACTGCTCTCTTCACCCCTTTATTGACCCTATTGCTCTGGGGACCAGCTGCCAGCAGAATCCCGGCCTCTTCCTCAGGCCTAATATGTGAACCTCAGATGCTCAGGGAGGAAGCTGGAGGACCCCAGTGGGTAGCCTGTGCTTTCACACACCTGTACCCCCAGGGCGCAAGATGCGGGTGTACCAGCGTGAGGAGGTCGAGGGCGAACTAGAGGCCCAGGATGTCTTCCTGGAGCCCAGTCAGACCTTGCAGGAGCAGGCCCTGAGCACAGATGAGGCTAGACCCCGGGAGCTGTCTGCGAGCACACGACCAAGCCTCGAAGGGCCCGAGCGAAGGCGCTTCTCAGCGTCTGAGCTAATGACCCGTCTGCACTCTTCGCTGCGCCTGGGGCGGAATTCAGCATCCAGGGCACCCATTCCTGTGTCAGGCACTGAAGCAGCCCGGGAAGGTACCAGCTCTCTCCCTGGACCCTGACACCGCCAGGGTGCTGGTCAGTTGGGCTGTGGTGCCGCCGTGCCCAGGACCACTCTCTGGACTACCCACATCCAGCCCTCACTCTCTCCAGGAAAAGCATCTGGAAGGGAGTCGCGAGGTGTAGAGATGCGGGTGGACGGTGTGTCGTTGCCTGACCCTGTTGACTCAAGCGAGCGCCCTGGTTGGCCGCAGTCCAGGTACCGCCTCCCTCTCTGGGGTCGGGTCCCAGGCAGGGTGTAGGTAAAGAAGGGCCCTGACGCTCTCTATTTCCTAGGCTGGACACGCAAGAAGAGCCTTCTTGGGGTCCCAGGAGCGCCAGCGAACGGCGCCAGTCACGATTCCTCCTTAACTGTACGTGGGAGGGAGTCACAGAGGAACCGGCTGGGATGTGGAAACGGGGAAACTGGGGTTTGGAAAGTTGAGAGGTAGGGATCGTGTGAGGAGAGAATGGAAGTCTCAGGAGAGAATCTAGCACAGGGACTAGCATGCAGTTGGTGCTCAATGTTTGTGGCATGAATGAATGAGTTAACGAATGAATTCACTGCGGCCAGATATCTGAACCTGCGCAAATGTTTAAGTGAGGTGGGCCCTTGGGGGGCCGGGGAGGAGCCGGGCTGGGGCCCGACGGGCGCCCCACGGCCCTACCCCGCCCTGTCTCTCCGTCTCCCCGCCCAGCGGTACTCTACCAGGAATACAGCGACGTGGCCAGCGCCCGCGAACTGCGGCGGCAGCAGCGCGAGGAGGAGGGCCCGGCGGACGAGGCCGAGGGCGCGGAGGAGGGGCCCGGGCCTCCTCGCGCCAACCTCTCTCCAAGCAGCTCCTTCCGCGCGCAGCGGTCGGCGCGCGGCTCCACCTTCTCTCTGTGGCAGGACATCCCCGACGTGCGCGGCAGCGGCGTGCTGGCCACGCTGAGCCTGCGTGACTGCAAACTGCAGGAGGTGGGCGCTGGGACCAAGCGGGGCGGGGCCGGCAGGGCTACCAGCCGGGGGACGGTCCTGGGGCCCGGAGCGGGTGGGGCAACAGAAGGGACGGCCCAGAATATATGATCCCGGGACTTAGCTACGACCCTGGGCATAAGGGGGCGGGGCCAGAGAGAGCAAGGCTGGAAGATGGTGCGGTCCTGGGACTCAGATGAGTGGGGTGCAACTGAAGGGGCGGACCGGGGGGACTTATCCCGGACCCGGGCCAGAAGGGTACAGGGCTACAAAAAGGGGCACCAGTGGCACTGTCAATTGGGAGGGTGGGCGCTAGGACCTCACTAGTTGGTGCTGGGTGGAAGCGAGGACAGAGGAGCAGGGGAGCCCAAAGCGAGTGGAGAGCTAAGCGGGGATGAGAAAGGGGTGGATCCATGGGGCGGGGCCTAGGGTAGGGCAGGGCCAGAGGAGGGGCGGAGCCACTGGGAGGGCAAATGCCTGGTGGGTGCGAGACCAGGCGGGGGCGGAGCGGAGCATCAGGGGCGGGGCTGATGGAAGAGCTCACCGCAGACCCGGCAGGCACGGGGGCCACTTGCTGGAAGTAGAGTAAGGGGCGAGGTCGAGGACTCCCGTTGGGTTTGTACAATTGCTCCCCAGCTAGAAATGGGTCCCCAGACTCGCCCAGCACCAGATTAGGGGTGAGGCTAGAGAAGGGGCGGGGACGCAGGGTGTGGCTTTGTCTAGAGAGGTGCAGGATGCCAAGCCAGGGCGTCTGGGGTGGGCTGGTTCAGCCATTTCAACCTGGTGTCCACCTTCCCTTAGGCCAAGTTTGAGCTGATCACATCCGAGGCCTCCTACATCCACAGCCTGTCAGTGGCCGTGGCACACTTCCTAGGCTCTGCTGAGCTGAGTGAGTGTCTAGGGGCCCAGGACAAGCAGTGGCTATTTTCCAAACTACCCGAGGTCAAGAGCACCAGCGAGAGGTGAGGCAGTAGTGTGGCCTAGCCGAGGACCGGAACCAAGGCTGTTGGTGACCAGCTCACATCTGGGATCTCCGTCCTGGCTCTGACTCCTCACTGACCCCGCAGGTTCCTGCAGGACCTGGAGCAGCGGCTGGAGGCAGATGTACTGCGCTTCAGCGTGTGCGATGTGGTTTTAGACCACTGCCCGGCCTTCCGCCGAGTCTACCTGCCCTATGTCACCAACCAGGCCTACCAGGAGCGCACCTACCAACGCCTGCTGTAGGCCTGGAAGATCTGAAGGGGGGAGGGTAGAGGGAGTGTAGGCACAGGGCTGAGTGAGGAGGGGTGACTCTAGGGCGGGAGATGTCCCTGAAAGGGTCTCTGTGACCAGGGTAAAGTGAGACCAACCCCAAGGGGTAGAAGGGATGTGCTGAGAAGGTACCTGGAGAGCCAGTGGGTAGCTGAGGCTATGGGTCCCAGGAATTCAGGCCCACCTGTGACTCCAGAACCTTTCTCGTCTTCCAGCCTAGAGAACTCCAGGTTCCCCAGCATCCTGGCTCGCCTGGAGGAGTCTCCTGTGTGCCAACGCCTACCCCTCACTTCCTTCCTCATTCTGCCTTTTCAGAGGATCACTCGGCTCAAGATGCTGGTGGAGGTAACTAGGGAGGACACTAGACTGCAGTGAGGGCTGCGCAAACTGTGCCACTGTGACCTCCACGGTGGTCATGGGCAAGGTCATAGGGGGAGGATGTGCCTGCCTCATTGCACTGATCCCACTTTCCAGAACATTCTGAAGCGGACAGCACAGGGCTCTGAAGATGAAGACATGGCCACCAAGGCCTTCAATGCTCTCAAGGAGGTGAGCTCAGCAGCGCAGGGGCTGCTTGGCTCCTGAGGGCCTCCCTGGACCCCCAGCATGTCTCTAAGAGACCCTTCAGCCATCAGTCTCTGGTCCCTAGGTAGGAGTCTGAGGCTGGGCTCTGGGACCCTGAGTTAAGGGGCTGCAGGTGACCCACTCATGGCCTTGCAGCTGGTACAAGAGTGCAACGCCAGTGTGCAGTCCATGAAGAGGACAGAGGAGCTCATCCACCTGAGCAAGAAGATTCACTTTGAGGGCAAGGTGCACACAGGATGGGGCACACGAAGGGGCAGCTCTTGTTCTATCCTCGCCAGGGGGACTTCAGGCCAGTTCATCACTGCCCACACCCTCCAATCTCCCACCCTGTGCTCTCTGCCTGGTGCCTCTGGGTCTGACCTGTCCTCTCCCCTTACCTACTCCTCCCATCCCCCCAGATCTTCCCGCTCATCTCTCAGGCCCGCTGGCTGGTTCGGCATGGGGAGCTGGTGGAGCTGGCACCACTGCCCGCAGCACCCCCTGCCAAGTTGAAGCTGTCCAGCAAGGCAGTCTACCTGCACCTCTTCAATGACTGTTTGCTGCTCTCTCGGCGGAAGGAGTGAGTCGGGGCAGGGATGGGAGTAGGTAGAACAGAGCCAGGCTCCTTTCTTCCTCACCAGTGGGCTCCATGACCGGTTCATCGCTGGCCACAGAAGCCCTAGCTTGTGCCAGGCTGTGCTGCCAGGGCATAGAGAGCCTAGAAGTCTCCTGATGCAAAGGCAGAGATGTGCTGAAGGTCTATCTTCCAGATGAGAGAGTCAAGGGCTGGACTGTGTGCAGATGATTTAAAGCTTCTCTGAGCTTAAGCCAGTTAGAGCAGATATTAAGAGCACGACCCTGAAGTCCCAACTGTGTGCTGAGTCATAGCAATGCTAACAGCCAACATTTACTCAGCACCTATTCTATGCCAGGCATGCTGTGTACATTATTCTCCTTAATCCTCCAAATACCTCCCTAGGAAGTAGACTCCCTTGTTATTCTCAGATCATAGATCTGATAGGTGGGGGATCCAGGAGGAAGCCAGGTCTGTCTAAAGCTAGATCCTCGGCTCACTGTACTATCCTGTCTTCCGTGTGTAAAGTAGAGACCACCACATACAGAGATTCAGTGTGAAAATAACACATGAAAAGAATTTAGCACAGTGCCTTGCATATAGTGAACATGTAGCTGTGAATATTACAAGTGAGGGAGGAGGAAGAAGTGTTTCGGGATGAGGCAAGTCTTAAGTCTGGATGGGACGAAGGATGGACATTTTATGCCATAAGAATTTATTCCTGGCTCGGCGCCTGTGGCTCAACAGGCTAAGGCGCCAGCCACATACACCTGAGCTGGCGGGTTCGAATCCAGCCCGGGCCCACCAAACAAAAAAATGACGGCTGCAACCAAAAACTGGCCGGGCGTTGTGGCGGGCGCCTGTAGTCCCAGCTACTTGGGAGGCGGAGGCAGGAGACTCACTTGAGCCCAGGAATTGGAGGTTGCTGTGAGCTGTGAAGCCACAGCACTCTATCCAGGGTGACAGCTTGTGGCTCTGTCTCAAAAAA